>JANHFL010008615.1:69246-84292 GCA_032468155.1 Oxyrhabdium leporinum
CCCTGCTAGCTTTCTATAAAATCCTTAAAAAAAATGGTTTTGCCATTGAACATAGGAACCCAGGAGTAGCAACTACACTGATTGTTACTTATGGATGTTAGAACACCTTATCCATGGATTTTGTTGCATGGTTTTTGAAAGTTTTTATATTGATTTTATCATTTAGTTTTTGTGTATTTTTATTTTACTTATTTATTATTGTTCTTGTCTAGTTTTGATGTTGTTTTTAATTGTTTGAGCTGACTAGAGTCAGATATTTGAGATAGGAGGTATTATAAACTAAAGTCATAAATAAAGTCCTAAACATTCTACATGTAGTTCTCAACTTATGACCATTCATCCCTCTTAATCTTTTTCACTGATTAAGAGTATAGTTGACACCTTCTGCATAAAGAGCCTATCCTTACCCCCAGCACCACCACTGTTATAAATAATAAAAATAAAAAGTTCATTATTCCTTCTTGTTCTTTGGAAATTAAATATTTTTGTTTTGACAATTATATAATTTTTACATTAAAACTACAGTATCTAGGAAATGTGTTCTATTGTGAGCTAAGGTAAAAGGCATTTTGATTTGCTATTCTGTTGAAGGTGATGAGTAAATGACAGTAGGATGACAGGTATTTACTAACACCCATTCAAATTGGAATTATAATGTCAGTAAGAACTTACAAAAACAATGCAGGTACAGTATACTAAAACAAGGTTTCTTGAACTGAGTAAGCCACAGTGACTACATTCATATGTAGTGCTATGCCAGTGGGGCTCAAACTGGGGGTAGTCTGAGCATATCCTGAGGGTTGAGAAGCAATTTGTAATTTGTTCTTATGAGTTGAGGATCCAGTCTGCAACTGGTGCTGCCAAGACACTTGTATAAAACAACAGTCTTGGTGTTTTGTATTGTTTGTGGTAGGGATAATGACATTATCAAAAAGTTTAAGAACCACTATGTCGAGCCATAAACTATACACTTTATAAACTTTACTATACATCAACTTTACAAGCCACAACTGCTGCATTCACACAACATGCTAAACCAGAACAAATAAGCCCACATATTAGCTTACTGTAATATGACACTAATTAATTTCAAATTAAAGCGAAGAATATATTATTTGGGAATAATATTTTCGGTTTATGTCTTGACAAGATTTCAATACACCTTTATAAGAAAATGCTTCCACTCTCACATGTTGCTTTTTTAAAATAAATTACATCTCCAACTTTTAACTGGATTTTTAAATCAAGGAGAAATGTAATGGGTGCACATTTTGTACTGAGTATCCAATAAAGCCCATCCTAACTGGGAAGCATGTAATACTTGTCTATAAAGATGTCTATAAGTACATATATGTTATTAAGCATTCCCTTTGATCTAAACAATAGAGTTTGAAAGCAGTGCGCGCTGTTTGCATTCTCTGTCAAGGAATTAACATTTCTAGACAGGGTGGGAAACAGTTACATTAACAATGAAGTTGTGTAATATTTTTAGATTTTAACTTTAGAGGATTTGCTTATCAGTTAAATTTCATCACTGTGAACATTTAAAAGAAGACAGAAATCACATTTGCTCAGAAGTAAGTCCTTAAAGGTATTTTAGCAATAGCTTCATATTTTGATGTTTTGTTTTTAATTGCAAGTGCTCCACATCTAGGTAACTAGACAGTACCTGACCACAAGCCAGCCAAGTGGTGCAATTATTCATACTATTGGTAATAATCACGTCTGCATAACTGGTACATAAACCTCTAATTACAGAGTCAGGATATCCCCGAGGCTTGAGAAACAACACTAGCTTCACAATATGAATTTAACAAGCTGAAACGTATACATCACCCAAAAAATATTTTAAGGAACACAAATCCTACCAGATCTAAAATGGAATAGGACCCTTTAAGATAAAGGGGGGAGAGCAAATTTGTACCACTATTGCCCCTACCCCTGGCCTTAATCTCTAAATCCAAATAAAAGACACTTTGATATTAAAATATAAATAATCTCCAATACCGTAGGAGGAAGTATTTGTCAAAAACATGAACTGTGTTAAATCTGAACCTGTCTCCCACAGAAATGTACAATACTGCAAAAAACATTAACAAGTTCACCCCCTTCTAGTGATGGTCTAGTTAGCATTAATAATAATCTTTTATATATTTTATACATTTGGGTTCTGAAATTCTTCAAATGTAGAAATCTATTCTGAACGTACTCGATCCTAAACAGCAGCAAAAACTGGCTGGGGAAGTCATGTGTGACATGTTAATAACTTTCTTTAAGAACAAGCAGACTGGCTTTAAGGATGATACTCAAGTGGCTGCTTTATGTTGCAGGTGCAAAAAATCCCTTGTAAAGATGAATATCAGCTACTATGGATCTTAGAAACCTAACCAATCAGCTGCAAGGTTTCAACACTGTGTCTTCTTCTCTAGCCTTAAAGGTTACAGACTTCTTGCCTCCCATTTCTCAGAACTGAATTTTGAAGACACTTGTTTCATAATTTTTTTGTCTGATCTTAAACTTTCTACTTCCAGCCTTGCTGGCTGTAGCCTTCCTACTGTGGACTTGAACAATCCAGAATCCATCAAAAAGTCCATTTAAAGAATGTGTTAAATTACACAGATGATTTATAGCAGTGTGTACATTGCTGACCTTAACTCTGCCCAGTGCATGTTTTAAACCCTGGCTAATGGATCCATTTCAATTCATCATAGTATGGAAATGGGGACTAGTTCCTATTTCCGTTGCAGTTAATTCCTTTTCTATCCATAACAGAAAATAGGGGTACTTTTGCATGTTGTTGGTTACTGTTAATATAAAGTAGTATTTAGTCAAAGGTTTATATTTCTTTTTACTTATATTCATGTTCTTTTTTACTAAAGAAAGTTACTATTTAATTTTGTGCCGATAATGCAATTAAAGAATTCAGTAGTTGACTTTAGGTCAGTCACTTTTTTAGTGATTTTAGAAGCTACGAGATCGCTGAACTGATAAAAATGAGATTATAGTATAGTGTATACTGTAATGAATAAGAATCCACTAAATGTTCTTTTTTGTAATGGACAAAGGTACTCTAATTGCTTAGCCAGATACACTAGAACAGGCTGTAAAACTCCCGGCCCGTGAGCCAGATGCATCATATGCTGGCCACGCCTACCCCTGGTTTAGCAAAGGGGAAAAAAAGTCCCCATACGTCACATGATGCTGCCGTGACAATGTGAGTTTGACACCCCTGTGCTAAAACAATGAATGAGGAAAAACATGATATGTTTTAACACAGTGGTCCCCAACCTTTTTTGCACCAGGGACCGGTTTTGTAGAAGATCATTTTTCCATGGATCGTCGGTGGGGGAGGAGCATACAATCTAGATCTTGCACATGCAGTTTCACTTGCCTGCCACTCACTTCCAGTTGTGCGGCCCAGTTCCTAACAGGGACCGGGACCAGTCCGTAGCCCGGAGACCTCTGTTTTAACAGGTTTCTAATGCCCCAGAGAAAAAAAAGCCCTAGGATAAAAAAAACTAGGATTTTTTCCTTATCACTCATAAGAGAAGAAAGAATGCAGTAGCATTACAGGTAGTCCTTGACTTAAAACCACAACTGGGACCAGAATGTGGTCTTAAAGCGAGTCATCACATTATTGGACTCACTTTTATGACCATTTTTACTGTGGTCATTAAACAAATCACATGGTTGCAAAATCTCACAGTCATTAAGGGAATCTGGCTTCTCCAACTGAAGTTGCTTGTCAGAAGCCAGATCGGTAGATCATAATGACAACAAGATGCTGCAAACGTTATAAATAAAAGTCTGCTGCCAAGCACCAGAATGGCAGTTATAAGACCACAGGGGTGGTGCAACAATCATAGCTTCTAGGAGAAGTCATAAGCGACCTTTTTCCAAGATTGTCTTAATTTCAAACTATTGTTAAAAGAACAGTTACAAATTGACTACTTGTACTATTGCTGAAAGGCGTTGAAAAGGAATTGTAAAATCCACGTTCAGTGAACTCCCACCAAACACTTTCTCAAATATAGAAAATTTTTGAAGATCAACTTGTGCATGTGCAACCACAATAAAGACCTTTCTGGAGTTTGGAAAAGAAGATGAAGTTTGGAATTAAGAATCCTCAAATTGCAAACAAAAGCGTGCACCAGATCTTTGATCGATAGTCTCATATCATAAACAAGCAACAGATATTTGGAGTCTTACCCTGTTAATTTGAACACAAATAATTTTAAACAATTTCAAAAACTAAATATAGAGTAATATATGGCATAATTAAAACTGAGGTGCATATTGTCTGCTCTTATATCAATCATTTTATGGATTTATGTGTCCTGGCATTGCCAAGTTGCATAAGAAACAGATATAAACTCCGACTTATTGTGTTTGCATATGATATACAATCCACAAAGTGAAAATTTGACCCTAATAATTTTATTTATCTGTGATATGAAGCTAAAGAAAACCCTTAATAGAAACATTTTTATAAACAGGAAATAAAAACTAAGTAAAATACAATACCATTTAATAATCTGCTGATTCGTATGTTCTAAATAAGCAAAGAGGCTGTACATTTACCTATTGAAAAGGAAAGTAAAATTTAAAAATTTCAGAGGAACTAAGAGTATGTTATGATACCAGTAAGGAAGGTCTGACTATATATATATGTCAGAGAGAGAGAAAAGATTGATAAGTAAATTAACTTAAACCAGCTTTCAACTTTTGTGAAAATTTTCCACATCTAAACCAGAGACATGATACAGATGTACATCAGCTTATAAATTGGAACTGTGATTACTTTTTAGAGTTAATATACATATTATGTTCTAAATTCCTAAGAGATAGTTTTCAAAGTCAATGTAACCTATAAACATTTAAATACACAAATAAAATGTATATCTTATTTACAGGTAATCCTTCACTTACGACCAATCGCTTAGCAACAATTCGAAGTTGCAAGAGAGCCACCAAATGGTATTTACTCAGTCTCGAGGTTATGTCCACTGAAGTGTTCCTGTGGTCGTTTGTCCTTACGACTGATGGCAGAAACCCTGCAGCATGCCCTCGCATCCTCCCCCCCATCCTGCTCCGCCAGACCCCCACAGGCACTGGGCTGCTTTGCAACCCACCAGGTTCCACATGTTCCTCCCCAACTTGGTCATCAATCAATCACCTTTCGAAGATCTCCAGAGCTAAAGAGGTTGGGGAAGGGAAGGAAGACAGGCTGCTCCATTGCTGTCTTCTAAATTTGCAATAATCTAATCTAGAAGCTAGCATTAATGAAGAAGATGAAGAACCTTCTTGGAGAAGAAGTAAAACGTCTTCAAAGACAAACAGGAAAATCCCGTTGCCTTTTGAAAAAACACCCAGAACAACCATGACATTTATGACTGCAACTCTCCACAGATATTAGCGAAGAAAGAAATCCTCTCTGGGGTTTTTTTTCCTCACTGACATTAGTCTTAGTTCCACCAGCATTAGTGAGGAACGGAAAACCAAGGGTTTTTTTCCCCTCAGTAACACTAGCATTAGCTTTGCAAGTTATTTTTCACTTATGGAATTGTGCCAAGCACTCCAACGACTCAGCAGACTGCCCTCCTTCCCTACCCCAACCTCCTAAGTTCTGAAGAACTGTGAAAGGTTACATGTGTGATTGTGAAAGGGTGGGAAGAAGTCCCAGATGGCTGTGGGGATCTCAAGGGGCAGAAAGCAATGCATTTGGGACAGGAGGATAGGGAGTCCTTAAGTGAGGCAATTCACTTAACAGCCATCCTGTCTTCAAACTGTAATGGGCAGGCTCCATTATGGTTGTAAATTGATGACTATTTGTACTTCATTTAAATTATGTGATAACAAAGATAAACATTATAACAGGTATGGGAAAAAAGTATTTTATTTAGCTGTGCAAAATAAAAACAGCAGAAAGTTTCTTTGTGGCTAAATGTTTAAAAAGAATAGCCTTTAAAATATTTATAGGCTACTTCTATTTTACAAAATAGTCCAACTTCCTACTCAAAATACAGGAAGAATAATAAAGAATACTATGCATGCACAAAAGTGTACCCTGTATACACTTTTATATTGTATCAAGCAGTTAATAAATATTTTAAAGAAAAGCTGAACTAAGCAGAACTGACCATTTCAAGGATGATCCAGTAATTTCCTTCCAGAAATCTCTTGACTTACTTCCACTGGAGGCGCAGATTTGAAATATGGTAGATTGGTTAGAAAGTTCAGGTGTTGAGGTGGGTGTTGAATGAACAGTTATTGTTTATACCCTCTCACCTCACAAAACGTCTTTCACTCAACTCTAAAGATGTGCAAAGTTTTGGAAATGTTGTTGGACTGAAAGAAAGCTGTTTATACATATGCATTTAACAGCACTGAATACCTTTCAAAGATACGCAATTCTGTTAAATACAAATGCATGTACAGCCTTTTTAAAAATGATCTTGTTAAAAAAAATCATTTTTTGCCATTTTGTCTTTTGAATAAACTAAGTGAAGGACCTCAAACCTTACTTCAGAAACTTTGCTAAAAGTGTTTTCCTTTCCTATTCTTCAACTCCCCCGCTCATCTCTCCAAACTGCCAAAAAAGACAGCAAAAATTTTTTTGGCACCACATTAATATATACTCCCCAAAATTCATAAATCATATTTTCATCACCTAGCCACAGTTAAATCTCCTTCTCCACTTCGTAATTAGAGCTGTTGTATCAATGTAATTGCTGTTTTCCATCTCTTTATGTCCAAGATAATCCTTTATAAATTAATATAATATTATGACTTTATTCTTTATTTTTAACAAATATAAATAAAACATGAAACATATGTTAGGAGACTCTAGAATGCATCTTTCTAAAGGATAATGGTGAAGAAGGAGGGAGACCAGCTGTTTAGCAGTGGGAAAAATATAATAAATGCAAACTGAACCCAAGAAATATATAATTATAACCATTCTTATTTATTTAATTAAATTATTTATACATCTGCCTATCTGTTCTGAAAGCTGTATCCAACAATGCCAGTAATACTATCATACCATTCTGAGAAGGAACAGTCCACCTATGGTGGTGTCAATTGCTTTCTGTTACGACCACTTTCATATTGTTGTGATTCCCAAGTTTGCAATCTAATTTATTCTAACAGATTTCCTTGGGGTTCTCTGTCATACCCATATGCTCCCCCTTAAATCTAATCTAATCAGAGCTGATTCCAAGCTCACCCTTCAAGTGAAGGGTCTGCAGGTTAGAATGCTCCTACAATTATAAGTGTTATACTACCACTACTTTCCATGGCTTCTCCCTGGAGAAAATGATCCATTCAATATATATGATGCATTAGCAAGTAACAAATCAAACAATAAAAGATATTATTATAGAATCATAGAATAACAGAGGGAAATTTGAGATTAAGTAGGAGACCCCATAATATACTATTCTGGACAAATGGTTGTCCAATCTCTTCTTGAAAACCTCCAATGATGGAGCACCCACAACTTCTGGATTCAAGAGGTCCCACTGATTAATTGTTCTCACTGATATAAAATTTGTCCTTAATTCTACATTGGATCTTTTTTTCTTTGATAAACTTCCATACATTACTCTTGTCCTTACTTCAGGTGCTTTAGAGCAGGGCTGTCAAACTCCCGGCCCACAAGCCAGATGCATCATGTGCTGGCCACACCCACACCCACGCCCTGTTTAGCAAAGGGGGAAGAGACTGCTATCATATCATCCGCCTAACAAAGACCATCCTGCTCTTTGTTAGACTAGCTCCTGTAACTGTTTATCATACAGTCTCCAGGCCCCTAATCATCTTTGTTGCTCTTCTCTGAATTCTTTCTAAAGCCTCAACATCTTTTTTATATCTTTTTTGTATACCTTGATGTTAAATAAAGATTTTGTTTCGTTTGTCACAAAAGACAGACACCCTTAAAATACATTTATCTTCTTATTTTCCACCCAGTTTCATTTCTTTAACACTTGCAACTTTAATCGAGGATTTCAGAATACAGTCCTACTGTGTGACTGATGAAATAGCTAGTTTTTACACAGCCATGAAATTAGATTTATGTATGTATGTATGTATGTATGTATGTATGTATGTATGTATGTATGTATGTATGTATGGGCTCCCTTAAAATGTATGCCACATTCTGAATGACAAGAAAAAATAGTTAAGAAGTTGAGTGAGAATTTTCATGAGTTAAAAATATCAACAGCAATAAATGAATGCAGGCATTATGTCATGAATATAACTGTCAGATATAAATTGAGGTTTTTGATAGAAACCTCTCTTTCATCTGCTCTGCTGTATTTCAATGACTCAGATAAAGGGAACATCTCCCGATTATCTCCTGAAAAAAAATACCAACATTGGGATGGACAACAGGGGAAAAAAAACCTATTTCATCATGAATGTAAGAAAAAATATGATAAACTCATCATTTTGATGAATAGAACACATCTTAGGAATACTGCATATATGTATAAAACGTCTTCCATAATTATATTTCAGCCCAAATCTTTTTAATAAAGGGAGTTATAATTTCCAGATAATGTTTGACACAGTTATTACTGAAGTACCCAATATCCTGCAAACTAAAAAATTCTAGAAAGTTAACCCAAACAGATTTCTATTGTTTAGACTACAGAGCAGCTAAAGTTTGACTGTCTGTATAATGCTGATACAGTGTAAGGTTTAGTAAGTAAATAAGACACACATTTCTAAGATAAGAGAGGAATAATAGCATATCATTAGCACTACCAATGCAATTTATGTTCCGCTTCATTGATTTTATTACTCTTATCAGCAAATCACTGTAATGTGCTTTGCAATGAAATCAGTCACAATACTGAATTCAAAGGACAGGTTTGGTGTTGAACAATATTAGTCTGAAAGTAGAGTTTTGTTATTGGATTTTGTTGTTGCTGCTGTTTTTGCAAAACTCATTTGGCATAACACATAAAGCAAATGAGACAACACTAAACTGCTAGAAATGTATGTATAATAAGCAATTAAGAAGCAGAAAGTTGAACAATATTGGCAGTTAGTGTCTTCCTTAGAGGCTGGTTTAAGACTATAATGTTGGGAAACTCATACTCAATTCCACAGTTGTTAATGTACAACACTTCTGATCATATCGTATTGCTTAATGTAGAAATGAAATTACTATAAAATCATTTAGGCATTGTTATCATTGTGTGGGTGAAACACAGCAGTACTTACTCTCATCTGCTGCCATGGATTATGGTAACAAACTCCACATCAGTATCTGAAGGCCATAAAAATTAGATGAAAATAGATACGGGAAATTCAGACCAAGCTTAAGTGTTGAGCAGGCCACATATCCTGAAATGGAAAAGCAACCTTGGAATGGGATACTACTCTTATCCTATGAAAATTACATTAGCAGTTTGCTATATTTGTAGACATGGCTTTGAACTTACATGTTCACACTGCAGCTGCAGAAAGGTGTTTGGCTTTAGCTATAGCATCAGCATCCTTTTCTCACAAGATCAAACCTGCACTTTTTAACATATATCCCAATAGCCTCTAGATTAGATTATTGCAAACTGCTTTATTGGTGCCTATTTATTAAGGCTTTAGAAACTACACCTGGTCTAGAATGCTGTAGCAAGCATGCTGATATGTACCTACTTATAGGATCATACCTTGTCTTTCAAGGGCTGATTTGGTTTCAATTTGATGCTGAGTACAATTCAAAGGATTAATGAGCCTTCTTTAAAAGAAAAATAGAGGAGCCATTTAGGCTAGTGAGTCCCAAAATCTGCTGTGTGTGCATCAAGTATTTTCAACAGAAGGTAAGTTTTATCTGAATATTTCCGGGAAATGGGAGCCCATCACATTTGTGAATAACTGCTCTAATATAAAACTTTTCTTAATGTTAGATTTTTTTAACATTCAGCTGGAATATCCCTCTTGATAACTTAAATATTTTATGTGTTACACCATGGGAAAGTTGATGCTATATTTTAATATACCCCTGACTGTCAAATCTTTCAGATTTATTTGAAGAGTGCTGTCAAATTCCCATCTAGCCTCCTCTACTCAAACAATCCAATTCTCTCAATCTCTTATTTTAGGATTTAATTCCAAGGTTCCTCATAATCCTTGCCATTTTTCTGAATCTGCTCCAATTTTTTAAAAAAACTTTTTAAAAATATGTTACCTCAAACATCACAGTATTCCAAGTGGGGTTTGCATAATGCAAAATAAAATAGGATTATTGCTTCCCATGATTCCTCAATGTCTATTGATGTAACACAAAACTGCATCTGTTTTTTTCTCCATCCACATTAATCTATTGCTCATATTCAATTTGCAATCAACTAATATTCCAAGATCTTTTCACAAGCGCTATTTCTGAGTTCCCATCCGATACTTGTGATTTTCATATCTGCTTCCTAAGTAACTTTACAATTGATAAAGAGTCATTGACAAGCATTCTGAAAGAACCTACAAAATGGGTCCTGGTCTTAACTTTGGTTGCCCGAAGAATCTTCAAATCTGGAAAAAATTATTTTGCAATCCTTCCTGGTAGGATTTTGCTAGATAATAGCATCTCTGCTAAATGAAATGCTCTCTAACAAAACAAAGGCCAGAATACTTTGTGGAGAAAATTATTCTTAATTTTACACATTCATAGAAGAGAGTCCTAAGTACTAATATGAAGTTTACTGAGGCTACAAAGAGATTCCAAGATAAATAAAACACAAAAGAAGCAAGGTTTTTCCTCATCCAATGCTAAACAAAAGATTAACATTTATTCTGTACCATATGAATGACATATTCTTCCTCACAAGATCAGTCTTCCACAGAATCTACAAACCATAGGTGCTTGATGCAATGAAGTAAAAATAAAAATTAGCAGGAATAATGGGTGACATTTACAAAAATAAAGTGCTAATGGCCCCCTTAAACAGCAATCAGATGAAGCAAATTAAGAACTTTAAATACTTAAGAATTTTCTTTCAAACTCCTAATGCTTGGAAAGAACAAATCAGTCATTTCATCACACCCACAAAAAAACCTCTACTACTATAATTAGATTTGCCAACCATCATACAAATAATTACATCCCTGTTGCACTTACATTATGTTAGTGTTGAGTGATATTGCATAAATCTCTGCCTAAAGAGAAATACGTCTTGCAAATAATTCAATCTACTTTTTAAGAACAATGTTTCATGTCTCTTCGCAACCACATATCAAATACAACTCTGAGACTAGACCTCAGACATGTATTAATAAAAATATGCAGTTGACTAAAATACTGATGAACGTGATTGATCTGGAAAAGATATGTGATTTATTTAAATTCTCATCAATAACTTTGATTCCTGGCAAGAAATAGCAGCTTCTGCTTTGGCCTATTGGCTCAATCTTTGAAAATACTAGTGCCTGTAAAAGCTATATCAGAAGTTAAACATTGTCCTAAATTTTGATTTGCAGATGGATTAAAATATCTCACTATTGTAATAGTAACCTTTGAAATAGACCTTTTCTTTTCTTACATAACATCTCTATTCATCACAAAGATGAACTTATACAATGTTTGAGGCAAAGCTCAGACATCCTATGGCCTTCAAATATGTGCACTGTAAAAAGTTAGCACCCACCCCTATCCTAGAAGAATGAAATATTCTAGGAAATATTAAAAAGGCAGAATATTTTCCCTAAAAGAGAAATAAAAATCTTAAAGGAAACAGAAACAAAAGACCCCAGCTCCCTGCTCCAGCAGATATTTTGGTGCCAGCTTATCTACAAGACAAAAGACTGGCCCAGTCTATCTACAAAACAAAAGACCTCAGCTCCAGGATGATGGGATTGTCCTTCAGGGCAAAGCCATTGAGCCACAATAGGAAATTGCCCTTCATTGCATCATCCAGCAAGATTCAACAGACAACCTCAGCTATGACTGAATAGCCCCATGGGAGTTGACTGCAATCAATAGGATTGGTTCCAATAGGATCCCTTGCCATAGGAACAGGAAACTCAAATTCAAAGCCCAAGAGAGGGTACAAATCTCTCTCTCTCTCTCTCTCTCTCTCTCCCTCCCTCCCTCTCCCTCTCCCTCTCTTCCATGTGATCATCTACCCAGAATAACATGTGCTGGGTGGTTCTGTTTCACCATTACACCATCCTTCAAAGCAGCCTCCATGTTTCCACTGTCTTTCTTCCCACTTGGAATTGAACCCAGATGGACATTTCTTCCAACAGTACATAAGAACATAAAATCACTAGAAGTCCTATCAGTTTTTTTAAGGAATTAATTTTGGTCCCACATTCACCCCAAACTCTGGTCTTCAGGTGGAGGTTGGAATGGCTTCAATTAAAAACTATGTGAGAAAGCACATTAATTATTGGCACAAACTAATTTTTAACCCAAGCAGTCTGACTGTTTTGACACTTCAAGACAAATCCCAGTCTTCCTGGTAGAATTCACTTTGTGCCATCTTCACCTATTCTGGTTTCTCCTCTAATGCACTAATCCCACTGGGGTTTGAGGCCAGAACACCTTTCAAGCAATATGTCAGAGATATTGACCTGCAAAGAGATCTCAGGCTCCATCCTACACTATCCCAATAAAAAAAAAGTATTGCAGCTGTTCAATTTCTGTCCAATACCGGTTCCAAAAGCACCAGAAACTCACTCATATTGGCCTAGTACAATGCCCTCCCCTCAATTCTTCTGGAAGGCAGGCTTCACAGGCATTCAAAGAACAGTGCTTCTGCCCTTTTAGTGAGAAGGGAATTCAAACACTGAGACATGTGATGCTGCACTGCTGCTGTTTGAAAGAACGTAAAGCATCTCCTTGGGCTTTATCTATCGCCTCATTCATAACATGATCCCCAAGGAGAGTACAGGCTGATTACATTTACTTCCTTTTAGCCACTGAGAAAGTAGGGGTTTCTGGTAATGTGCCATGTTTTGCATGCAGCCTATGAATGAACATAAATAACTGATGCAACTGAGGTGACTCCAAGTATTATCTTACAGCAGCATAATCCATCATGGTCTTCCTTCTTTTTAGCATATTATATTCTTCACTATGTTTTCCTTTATTGTGTTAATAACATTAATGTACATTAACTATTTCTTAGAAATATGAGAATTACTATTAGGGCTAGTTCAGTAATCTTTTAAGTAAAACAAAAATTCAAAGATTTTAATATCTTACAGGTATGGTAGTCTTCGACTTACAACCACAATTGGGATCTGAAATCCATTTCTCAACTTTTTTTGTGGCAGTTGTTAAGCAAATCACCATGGTTGTTAAGGAAATCAGTGATTGCTAAGCAAATAGCACTGTCATTAAGCAAACCCATTCTTCCAAAAGAATTCCCCCCCCCAAAAAAACCCACCAGAAACTGACAAAAAAAATATAAATATTCACAATTGTGATTATGTGACCATGGGATGCTGTTATCAGTCATAAAGGCAAGCTGGATGCCAAATTTTAAAGCACTTCTGCAATCAGAAGTGCTTTAGAAGCCATAAAGTAATAATTGCATGTTTTTGTTACGTAGGTCTTTGAAACAAATAAAATTAAAAATCAAGGGCTTTTTTAATGCAACCTAACAGAAAACGGATGTTAATATGCATAAAGAAACAATAAAAAGACTACAAAAGGGGGCAGAAAAATGTAACACTTCAAGTATTTTTACATTACATAAATAAACTCTCTTAACTATACTCAGTAATTCAAATTACAACAAATAAAGAGAACAGCAAGCCTGTATTATCTGCTCTCAGGTATAAGAATAAAGTCTTATAAGAATAAGGGGCATATAATAGATGAACAGTAGCATTTATATATCATTGTTCCTTGAAAATAGCTTTCATGTGATATGTATTAGGGTAGGCAGGGTGGGGGTGGGGATATCAAATGCTGCAGTTAACACCTGGAATCATGAAAATGGACTGAACCAGTGAAACTATTCGCTTTTTTAAATGTGATATCATTATTTCAGAGCTTACATAATTTTCATATCATTAATTTGTTTTCAGCTATCAATACGGGGAACATTCAGAAAATCAAGTAGCAGAATTTACCACCCTCCTCTTAAACAAATTAATAGGTATGCCTTTGCTTTTGACCAATCAAGTACTATTTCTAAATAAAATTTTCTGGGTTTTTTTAACAGTTAAACAACTAAATAAAATTGTACTACAAGTCGTGATCATGAGATTGTGGGATTCTGCAACTGGTGTAAGTGCGAGCCTGTTGCCAAATGCCTGGATCATGGTCACATGACCACGGGGATTCTGGGATAGATGGCATATTGAGGAGTAGTTGTATGTGCCAACATAACTTTGGATGCTTGTTGAACGAGTGCTCATTAACTATTACCCGTATGTTGCAACTGGAAAGTCCACCACAATAGTAATCTTTATTGTGGTCTTTGAACAGTGGGTGTACATATATACACATATAGATGATTAATACATTATAAAAAAGAGAAGTAGAGGGAAAGGACAACATTTTGAAGATATTAAAGAAATGCAGTCCTATTGGTCAATATTTGCTGCCTCACTTTCGTGGAAGCAAGGAAATCTTTGGCTAAATTATAAGTAATAGTGGTCTTATGATCTGATAGAAGGTAGGAGACACCCAATAGTTATCTATTCTTGGGGGTTGCTTTATGTGGAGCTGAATTAATATATCATTCAGGTTCAAATAGAGATTACAGTACAATATGATACGTTGCATGCAGCAAAGTGGTTCATAGAAGAGATTTTTTGGGTATTTACGATCAATGATTGCTGAAAAGAACGTGTTGGATCCAGCCAGAGCCAATCTACCATAGTACCAGAGGTGAAATCTAGCCGGTTCGCACCGGTTCGCGAGAACCGGTAGGGAAAAATTTGGTTGGTTCAGAGAACCGGCAAATATCACCTCTGGCTGGCCCGGCCCCTGCCCACCTGCTCACCGCTCGCTCCGCATGGCGTCCCCCGGAGCTTGCCTGGCGCCACCACCGCTTGCGTCCCTCCACTCTCCGCGTGGCGTCCACGC
>JANHFL010008615.1:84392-101366 GCA_032468155.1 Oxyrhabdium leporinum
TTTTAATTACATTCTCATCTGTAGGGATCTCTTTGTTTTTCCACTGTTGTATAAACACAATTTCCACCCAGTCACATCATCAAGCCACGCCCACCAAGCCACGCCCACAGAACCGGTAGTGGAAAATTTTAGATTTCACCACTGCATAGTACATAATGAACACTACCATTCTAAAAGGTCAAATCAGTATATTAAAATACATATAATATCTGTTACAAAAACAGCCATGAATCTAGAGCAGATTTTTTCCAAACTTGGCAACTTTAAGATGTCTGGGTTCCAGCTCCCAGAATTCTCCAGCCAGCATCTTGCCAAGTTTGAAAAAAACTGGTCTAAAGAACGGGGGCAAATAATCATGTGATCACACATGCTGTGACTTTGTATTTGCAACCAATACTGGGATGAAAGTAACTGTGACATTTGTGTGATGTTACCATATAGTTATCATAATTTTGTGCTGCATACAAAATTTAATATTCACACACTGGTATAGAAGGCGTTATTTTGAAAATACATGTGTTAGCTAATAGTAGAGTTTAAGCACGTTAGTTTTCCAGACTGGGGTCTATTTCTTTTTTCTAAGTATGAGTGACATCTCCTCAGTATGTGGTATAATAGAGCTGTCTAGCTGATTTAGAGAAACCAATGTTAGCATTTGGATGAGACACCAACTGGGAATCCCAGGGCTTTGGGACAGGCTAAAAGGTGGAAATAAGTTTTTAAGAAGGCAATCATAAACCACTTCCACATCATGCCAAGAAAGCATCAGAGAGGAATCCAGGAAGTCACCAGGAAACAAACCTGACATGAAGAAGACATTTTCTTTATGGATTCCAGGTTACAATAAAACATTTCTGGTATAACAAAAAGCCCTTCACCAATCCAGTTTTCACTTACTTTCTCACCTCCCTACTCTCCATACAGATATATAGATATTTTTAAATAGATGAATCAGTTAAAATATTGTTTTAATACCTTTTCTTTTTTCCAGTAAATTGCTGGAGAAGAAAGCTCCAAGGGTCATATCCTATTGATAGAAGACAATATTTGTAGCTCACGGTTGAACTGTGGGGTCCTTAGTGTTCTTTTAGCTTAGTGGGTTTTGTGCAGATGTTTCATTACCAAACTACTGTAGGTGACATCATCAGTGCTAGAAGGGAGTGGGTTTCAAGGACAACTGGCTGGGAACAAAATGCAGCTGCATACCAAACCTACACCTGAAGTGACGGTTCTGAAAACATATTTTTTGAATTTGATTGGACATGGGAGGCGATTGAAGGGAGGGAAAAATTAGACTTGGGGATTTTGTCGTGCAATTCTCAGTTCTCACTATGCATTACTGTAATTCACTTGACTTCTAGTATACCTTTCTCAATAAATGGAATTAAGAATCATTCTTATTTAGAAGGTCAAGCTGAGGCAGGTCTGTGTTGGTCACAGTGATCTTGGTTGTTCCTTGATTAGGCTCTTGTTTATTGTTAGCGTGTTTGTCTGAGTCACTAAGTCACTGATGTAATAATATATGCAATATGGAACTTGACACAAATCAACCTTTTGCAACTAATAGTTTTATGCAACTGAAGCTATTATTATATATTACAAATATTTCTGCAGAATACCCCTGTCCAGAAATATAGATGAAAGAGACATTGAAGATTATTTTTCGGTAGCCCCATTATATTTTTATACAATTTCCACATCTTGGTTTGCATAATTCTGTAACCTTCAAACAAAACTTTATTAATTATACTCCATCTTTACTTCAGGAACGCAAGCCAGTGTAAAAAGTGCTCATTCCTTCTTATTTTCCCCCTTAATAACAAAAACAACAAAAAACAAAAACAAAAGAATACATGTGAGGTAGGTTGGACTAAGAAAGTCATTAGGTGAAAGTCAATACATCACATTACCTTACTTTCCTGGATAGTATAAATTTAAAGGTCAAACCTTTTGTATCTAAAGTGTATGAAAAAAACAAATGTTCAAAGTTTCTCAAAATGAAATAAATACATATAGTTTAAATGAGACTAATTTTTGTCCGCAATAATAATATGGTATAAAAGTTTCATTTTTAAAATATTCTTAATTTCAATGTTCCAATATTCTTAATATTGTGCCCCAATTTTTTGTGCCCCAACACTTTTAACCACTTTTAAAAAGGGTTTTAGTTTCAATGTTTATTTTTCCCCCCATTTCACAGATGGGCAATCTCTGGTGTTAAGGCTAAGAAAGCAAACCACTAGTTTATGTTGTGTCACTTCACTAACACAATCCCATATCTTTTTTTTTAAATGATGTATCTAGAATTTTATGTATTTACACACACACACACATACACAATTGGTCGAAGACCACCAAATAGCTTTCCTACATAACCATATTTTGATATAATTATATGTCTGCAGTCTTATGACATTAATCATCATACTAGCAATAGGTATAGCATTATATACCACTTCACAGCCCTTTCTAAGCCTAACCCTTTCTACCCTGTTTACACAGTCAGCATACCCCCCAACAATTTGGGTCCTCATTTTATCGACCTCAGAAGGATGGAAGGCTGAGTTAACCTTGAGCCGCTCAGAATTGAACTCCTGGAGTGAGCAGTGAGTTAGCCTGCAGTACTGCATTCTAACCATTGCATCACCACTTACTCTTATCCATAGATAATCATCATCTAAATTCAAGTAAAACACTGTAGATGCTTCTTCTAATTGGACAGGCACACGATTGTTTGGTAAATTAAATAGTACAATGTTTGAAGCTAATTACATTACAAAAAAGCACAATAAAAGAATATTACAGCTATATATCAGTTTAAGAAAGTTATGCTTAAAAATAGGTAGTTTTCTTACAGTTTTTCCTGAAATCTACTATTTCTCTTCTGCTTTACATAACTTTGAACTCAACCCACATTATGTAGTCTGTAGTATGTTACTGCTCTCATTATATATAATTTCAGTTGTTCAACTGCACCTTCTTTTCTATTCATACCGTTAAATGTCTCTTGGAAAAATGACTGCCTTCCAATTTCACTGCTTCTCATCTTCTATTTTAACAACAATAAAGTTTTCCTATAAACTAGAATATAATAAGATCAGTCATGTTCTTAAATCTAGTTAGAAAACAGAAACAAAACTGCTCTGATCTCCTCATATTTATTTGAAAAAAGAACTCTGCAGTAGACTTGGTCACTAAAATCCAAACAGTAAAAGAATTATATTCTATAAGTATTTTTATAAAAAGTTTTATTATGTAATTAAGATGCTTTTTTAAAAAATCAGTATTTTTAAAGAAATAGGCAAAGTATTTTTTTTAAAAAACCCTGAAGCATAGTTTTTTTTGTTTTTTTTTAAATCTGTTTATGTCTTCGGAAAGAACATTCCGTATAATGAAAAACATGACCAAATTTTTCACAGTACATCACTATAAAACCCTGTAATTGACTTCTGGGGTTGGTTTACTCTATGTCTATTTTT
Organism: Oxyrhabdium leporinum; assembly: GCA_032468155.1. Taxonomy (NCBI): domain Eukaryota; kingdom Metazoa; phylum Chordata; class Lepidosauria; order Squamata; family Cyclocoridae; genus Oxyrhabdium; species Oxyrhabdium leporinum. Next base: position 87,872 of record JANHFL010008615.1, read on the forward strand.
GTCTACATAGAAAACAGAAATGATGTGGTAAAAGACCAAAATGCAGGTCTCATTGCAGGATAAGGCTCCATCCTGATTAACAAAGTAATATCATGTTTTCTCTGGGAAACGTGCCCGTTTTGTAGAGAATTCAGTACACATGAACCATCATTACAAAACACACATACACATGCAATAGAGACATAAAAGTCCAAAGATTTGATCTATAAAGTCAAGCTCTCAAATTTTGGTGAATGATCCTTTGCTTTAACTGGATGAGGATGGATCTGCTAAACCTTTAGACTCAATGGAATTTAATTTCATCCATAATTTTTATTATATATTGAACAAATAGATGGATTTCACATTTTTTTCAAGGTACAGTACATAAGACTATTAAGCCGCCATTCATTATTATTTATTTAGTTCAACCCGAGAAGTCTTACATTTAAATATAATTTATCTACAATTTATTAAAAAAATGAAATGTGCTATCTAAAGAGACAAGAAAATCAGTTTGGCAGAACATAAATCTCCTCCCTTATAGCCAAAACAATAATCTACCAAGATAAGGAACACATGACTACCATTCCCCAGTAGGAAGAGGGAAAAATGGGAGTAAGGAATAAAGCAATATTTTATAAGAATGGGGTACTCTTCCTTAAAGTACTTTTTTCAGGCTTTGAAGGTCTTGAGATGTGTAGTAAAATGATCTGAAAGATAAAATCTTTCTTTTCTTTTCTCTTCATTCATTCATTCATTCATTCATTCTGTATGTGTGGACTGGAGATATTTTAATTAAAAAAGAAACTGAAATGTGCATCTGAGCGCTTATTTTTTTCAAATAGGTTTGAAAACTTCATAACTAAAAATCAATAAAATTAACCCATCAATTTGCTATTTAATTTCAGCAGTGAAACCTGATTACAAGAAGCTGCTAATAGGGGAAGAGCTTTAATTCCTTCTTCAATACATGATATATTCTGTTTTTCATGCACACAACTCCAAAAGATGTCAACTTTCCATTCTAACAGCTTTCTCACTAACCATTTTCCTATCTCACATGACCATTATATATCAGCCAAATGGCAGACTGAACCTTTAAATAGATTTATTTACATATGAAGGGGAAAATGTTATTACTCCAGTAACAACAATAGACTTACAGATAGGATTTGGAATCTAAGATGAAAAGAAGACATTTTATCCACAAGTTCTTAGCAAACAAATTTCAACAAGTCAAGACAATTTCTACCAGGGGAACAAAGCTATAGGAACTAAATCTATTTTGTTTAGCTTTGCTATGCAAGAGTAAGGAGTTCAGCTTTAGTTTTGTTTTTTTAGACATGCTGTAGTACTGAACACTTTACTAGAATACTTTGGGCCAGGTTAACCCATCAGCAAATAGAGTCGAAGACTATAAGCCACCATCAGATGCATGTTCTCAGGCTTATATGAGACATACTTGCATGACCTATTCTGCTATTAAGGATAACATTATATAGGGCTCAACATTCTACTTTGCCAACTGAATGAAGTCATCTTCCATTAACTAACATGAGGAAGCTTGCTTTTAATATTTTTTTTAAAAAAACCAATCATTTAATAGAATATTAACAAATTTTAAAATCTCTGAAAAAAGCAGTCATACACTATCATACATAACAAAAAATCAAAGAATGTATAAAGTTAACATCTACCAAATGATGGCATTGTTACAGATGAGATCTTTGAGTTTTCTCATAATTAGCACAACTCCAGGAAAGAAAGAGTGGTTTGTACATTCTCTTTGACAAATAATGGACAAAAAGGAGAAAAACATTGGATGAATGGGTGTCGTAATGGTCAGGACAAAGTTTGTTTCGAGTGAAGCTTGGCTCTCAGCAACTTCTTTGATATATTCATGTAGTTTTCTTGTCCATCAAGTAAACATTAAGAGAATCAAAAACATCAGCTAAAAGAAAGCTGGCTATAAGATTAATATGTAGTATTATGCTACACAGACGAAAAGCAAATGTTTTAGAAACAACAGTTCAGTGTTTTATATTAACAAAGCTTTAACATTAAAGCTGTAGATTTTTATAAACTTTAAAACTGGAAGTACCCTTTTGCTTACACATGTCTGTCTGTCTATCTATCATCCAGCTATGTGTTAATTCTAGCCTATGTACAATAATTTACATTGTAATCAAATTGAAAGAGATATTTTTGAATTTGCATTGCTAAAATTATCTGTTTTTAAATAGTTACTAAAAATGACCAACACCAGAATAATGTGATGGAGGGAAGAGGTTCCCTTCACTGTGCTTGGTTTTATAATTTCTGGTAGTGTCTCTGGTAGAAGACAATGACCTTTGGGGCAGATGACAACAATGTATTTTGGCAAATGAGATCAGTGTGTAAGTTAGCTAACAAATTAGCTTCCAGAAACCACTAACAGTAGCTTGCAGAGTCACAGCTGTTGATCTCAGTTGAAATGTATTGTTTGCAGAAGATTTCTAAGCAGTTTTCAAAGATCTGCCTTGTGTAGGGTGATAGCCTGGGAAAACATACAATGCAGAAGTAGATTTGTGACTACCTTTATAAAATGGCAATGGTTTATTATATTAGAACAAAGTGACACAGCATAACATGTAACACATCAGTATATTGTCTGCTGCGCAAAGGCTTGGAGGAACCGAAGGCTCCTGGTAAATTCAAATTAGAATTAGGCTTTTAACAGAATATATTATTAATAGGGTAACAAAGAAGAAAAGTACTACCACAGGACTTGGAGCAATAAGGAAATATGAGTAATGGGAACACTTTTTCATAAGCTTGTGGAACTTAAGGAGGGAACAATTTTCCATCCTAATTCTGAGAACATGTAGGACAAATTAAGAAAACACATTCTTATTATTTAGATAAGTTTATATCATTCTCTCGTGCTATGGTAAAGTTACAAATGTTCTGCATCATAGGCAAAATGTTTAGCACAATGTGAATTTAGTGATTGTCAATATGGACTCAAACCAATTGTGGTGGACATAACTCCATTTGATGCTAATCATTTCAAAGAGACTGGGGGCGGATTTACAGATCTGCACATACAGTGCATGAATATTAGCATGAAGAAAACCAGTTGTGTTTTAAAAGTTCTAGTTATTTCACAGACATATAATATTAACCCTGCACAAAGAAAGTTAACCTAAATTATTTTTGTAGAAGAGCAATCAAATGTTTTTCTTATTTCTCAGATAAGTAAAAATACTTTTTATTCTGTAACTGCATGAATTCCCCAAACACAATTCACATTCACACAACTCTATGCAATGCAACAAAGTAATCACTGAATGAAATTACAACTCACAATTATACTTAGCCCTATTCATGAAACAAAATTAATATCAATATTTCAGATATAAAGATTAACCTTAGCAGTGTTAAGAAAACAAACGAATGTATTTATATATACAATCATACAGAATATCATCTTCCACAAATGCTAAGAAAACATGACTTGTAAACAGAAGTCAATGCCTAAATTCTGTAGTCTGAAATGAGGATGGGGCAATCTAACTGAACAGTAAACTACCAGCCTTTTCTCTCTCTGCCCACAAGCCCAAACCCTCAGTGATTCTTTGTAATTTGTCTGAAGTAGTTCCAAATTAGGTATTCTCCACAGCTCTTTCATCAATATATGTTTAACTTGTAGAGATGCCACAAATTTTTACAAGTGTTTCATTTTTCAAACGTCTGGTATCATTTTTCTTGAAACTGAGCTATAAACAATACTGCCGCGCAGCTACAGCAAATCCACCCAAAACAAAATTGAGTACCACAAAGTAACAAAGTGATATTTAGCCAGTTTAATAAGTAAAAGATCACGTAAATCAGCAAAGAAATAACAAATGTCACAAAATACTATAACATAGAAAGACAACTGTAAAAAAAAAACCAAAAGAAAATTGAGGCTGTCAGATATAAGTGTATCGTATTCAGTGTCAAAACTGACAAATATTAAAAATATAATTTTTATTAATCTAATAGAAAAAGAATATGCTTTAGGCTCAACTACTGAATTTGCTTTATTTCAAAATTGCTCCTCAAACTCTTAAATTTGATTCTAATTATGGTAGAAGAGTTAGTTCAGAACTGTGGGGACTGTGGAAAGATTTTGTCATGGTATAGTAACTTCACAATTTGTTCCCAGGTATTTAATTTTAAAAGAACAGCTACTGGTATGATGGTTATTTTAAAGTCTTCAGTTATTCTGAACTTTTCTCAATATATATATATATATTGTGTGTGTGTGTGTGTGTGTGTGTGTGTACACATACAGGTATACTACATATGTATATACACACATAGAAATAATCTTGATAGACAAGGAAAAGTTTGACATAATTATTGTGATATAAAACACATTAAGTTCTTAGCTTTTTTATTTTGACCTGTAAGTTGTAAAACCATTACAGGTAATCCCTGACTTATAACAATTCACTTAGTGACCGTTCAAAGTTATAAACGGCAGTGAAAAAAAGTGACTTATGACCATTTTTCTCACTTATGAGCGTGGTAGCCTCCCCATGGTCACGTGATCTACATTTGGATGCTTTAAAACTGACTCACATTTATAACGGTGGCAGTATCTTGGGATCATGCAATCCCCTTTTGCAACATTCTGACAAGTGAATTCAATGGGGAAACCAGATTCACTTAACAACTGTGTTACTAATTTAACAACTCCAGTGAGTCACTTAACAAGTATGGCAAGAAAAGTTGTAAAATGGGGCAAAACTCACTTAACAAACTTCTCACTTAGCAACATAAATGTTGGTCTCAATTGTGGTCATACGTTGAGGACTACCTGTATTGTACAAAGCAATTTGTTGTACAACAAATTAAGTAAATTGTAAAATAATTCAGTTGACATTTCTATACACCTGTTTTGTATTTTTACAGCATGGGAGGGAGGGAGGAAAAACTCATCATTGCTTATCTTAAGTTTCTTTGAAACCACATCTCTGCAAATGAATAATGAATAAAGAAACAAAATAGCAATTCAGCTGTAAATGGGTATACTATAGCAAAATAAGGAAATTCTTTGGGTCAATCTTTTGGGATAACCTCCAAACAAAAATTAAAAAAAAAGATTATGATTTTTGGGAGCTTGTTACTGTCTTTGCAAACTTGCAGGGACACCATAATGTCCTATTGTTTCCAAATGAGAGGAATACTTGGAGAAATGGTAGATGCTTTGTCACTCTTCTTAGCACTACAACTACCAGTAAGACCAATAGGACATGAATAGAATACATTTTATTAAGATGTTTCAACTGTATCACTTTATTTTCTGTTGCTACTTCATAGAATTCTAACACGAAAAAAAACTAATGCTACATTACAGATCTTTCAATATACATCACTGAACATCAATATTAATAATAAACAGTTTAAAAACTGGTTCTTTTTCTATCATGTCTTATGCACAAAATAAAAAATACAAGTATTTTAAATGCAAGTCTAATGAAGAGATCAATTAAAAGTTTGACATAGAGGAAATAAAAGTATTGCCAAATTACAGTCCCATATATAAATTTTTGGAAAGAGTTACTGGATTTAATGCACAAAGCATGCAAATTAATTGTTCTTTCAATAAAGGAGAATATTTGTAGCTCAGGTTGAAATGAGGGGTCCTTGGTGCTCTTTGACCTTAGCTGTTTTCTTGCAGATGTTTCATTAGCCAAGTCAATTCATTAGCACTGATGATGTTACCAAGTAATGAAACATCTTTGCAAGAAAACAACCAAGCTCAGAAAACACCAAGGACCCCTCATTTCAAACCTGAGCTACAAATATTCTCCTTTATAAGCTCAGAGAGCACCAAGGAACCGTAATAATCATTTTGTGCTTTCTTCATTTTTTTAATAATGCATAAACTGATAGGAAACTGATCATTCTATGACTACTATGAGACAATATCCCAGGCAAAAGAACATCCCTGACTTCAGTCCCTAACAAGGACGTTCCAAAAAGAATCTGGACCTGGGACAGTCTGGAAAGAGCTTTGATCTAATGCATTTACATCCCCAGATGCACGTAAAACCTTTAGCACAATCATTGTAAGATTATTTTTAGTCTATGAGCCATTCCATTTGAATCCTGGGATTTCTCAGTCAGATCACCCTGAGTAAGAGCTTTGAACTGATAACAATAACTGCAATCCTACATACACATATTTGAGAATTAGTCTCATTAGCAATTAAGTATTTCAAAATATTCCATTTTTCATGCATCATCTCTGGCATTTGCTTGACTTCAGACTTTTTCAAAACCAACATTTTTCACTGAACAAATTGTATTTTCAACAATTTCGGCTTAAGATATTATCTCTCTGGGGACAGAGTGTCATTATTTCAACACCCAAAAAGAACAGATATTCTCCAATTGGATGTTCGTGATTGCCAAAACACTGAACAGCATCCCAAATTATATATAAATTTCTTCTGAGTATTAGATAAGAGAGTTGTGCAGTAGATTGGATCTGAAAGGACAAAATGCTTTGGACACAAGACCTATCAACAATTCTTAACCCCAAGAATCTTTTCACAAAATTGTAAGGCAGCTGTGGAGGGAAGTCATACAATCCTGTTTTAAAGAACTGCCAACAAGTGCTACATGAGCTCCTTAATTTTTCTTTCAAAGCTGAAGACCTGCACAGCTCTTGGATACACAAAGCAGTAACACCTATAAGAAGAACATATATAGTCTATAGCTAATCAAATTGAGACTTAAAAATCATTCTCTGTAACAAAGACATGGAAACAATGCCCAGTTTTTAGAAACCAGTTCTTTTTCATATCTGAACTTAATAGATTTCACTCCTTAATCTACCTATTTCGTAGTGCACTGAAAGCATCTGGAACAAGTATAAATGGGAAGTCAGGACAAATGTGCATTGCTTGATTACATTTTGCAAGGCAAGAATTGACTATAAAATCCTTCATCAAAAATTATGAATAACGCAAATACTCAGCTATAATATTTCAACCTGAATCTCTATTGAAGCTTTAAAAAATTAGTTTATATTTTTCCCTAGTGCAAATACTGTGAGGTAATTTTACAATTGCAGTTTGAAATCTGCAATTGCAATTAGTAAAATAAATGAAAATTCTATAAGCAGCAGTGAAACTGGCATGCAGCTTAAAAACTGTCATGAATATTGCCTAAAAATAAGCTTACAATGGCTATTTTAAAAGCTGTGTGTGGTCTTACCCATATATTCTGGCAAGATGCAGTTTCTCCAACCACAGCTAGAGTCATCCAAAAGCAGTGGCACTGGAGAGTCTCTGTCTCACCTGTCAAAGTTGAGGAACGCTGTTCAGCAGACCACCATGAGTCCATGGATAGGATCCACAGCGCTGAGCAGCTGTTCCTGATAAGGTTTCTTTAACTATAGAGGAAATCCTTTCATAAGAGAATCACACTTAATGTGTGTGTCCTAGCACCTGTGCAGAACATGACTGAGCAGAAAGCAGGAAAAAACTCTAGCCTGTTACCAAAATTACCCTTTAGTTGGATATTTGCTAATTTATTAACTTATATTAAACAAACAGTATGAGAAATGAAGACACATTTATTAAAATAATTTGATTGTCCATTAATATGATGTTAAAGACCCATCTGATTAATTTTGAAGGTATTTCTTTGTTCCTACCCTAAACAAAGAATATTTTAAACTGATGAAAATAGTTTGGTTGTGGGTGAATTGTTTTTCCTTATAGCAAAATAAAATAAACTCAAAGTAAATAATCTCAAAGTACTAAAACTGAATAACCATTTGTGATATTTCTCTCTCATACCAGCCTCTGCCATTCTGCACTTGGATGGTACGTATGTGGATGATGAATTAATGTTAAAACTTATTTTTTACATATGCACACTGTTATCAAAAGAACAATTCAGTTCTCCAGCTATGAAAATTCCTATACTTTAATTACAGGCAGTAATCATTTCACTAAGCAAAAAGGCTCTCAAGAGATTACTTGCATTTTCTTGGAATATATATTTTTAGAGTACTAACTAGCATAGTTTGGGTATTATTTTTCTCTGGTTTTGTCAGTAGCATGTTTGAAATAAATTTTATTAAGTGGTAGTGTAAGTAACATTGCATTGTGGGTAGCAGTTTCCTGTTTTAACCTAGCCACATCCTCAACTGTTATGTGAGACAAGTTTTCCATATTTTGTGCAAAACATACTTTTTTTCTTCAACGAAAACTGAGACTGAAGGAGCAAAAAGCAATAAAGGTTTAAGTTTCTGAAGGTAATGGTTTGTTATATTTAAATACAAGTATGCTAACATATTGCACAAATTCTAAAATACAGTGATATAAAATATTTCTTAAGAGCAACAGATAGGAAAAATCATTGTACTACTATTTTTTCTAATACAGCACATTACTTTTACATTTTAAAACATTGATTCCTATAGTGATTATGAGGCAGAGCTATTAATATACCTTTTGTGTTATTAGAGTTCCCTAAGACTGATGAGAAAATGGCTTGACACAATTCAGTCTGCAGAGCCACATCTTCTTTAAAAGATGAAACTCTTCGCACTAATATTAAATATTGCTATTAAAATCTCAACTGATTAAAAACCCTAAGTATCTACTGTAGTTGAAGTATATGTACAATCATTGCATTACTATGATTCTCTTTTCCTAACACCACACTGATTATTCTTATGATAGCCAGAAAATTCATAAAAAAGGTTCTGTTCCCTTAGAATCTGTCATGAAGAACATCCCACCTCTGTCAAATAAAGCAGAAGACAAGTTGGGGATTTTTCCCCTTATTTTTACTCACTCAAAAGGTGTTGAGGAGCAATTTTAAAATTCCTGATCAAACTTAATAAGGCTTAGTTACTCTTAAGGTTTTCTCAAAAATTCCTGTTTTTCTTTTTTAAAAGGTTGTGACAGATGATCAAGGATTACTCTGTGGAATCTTATATGTTTTGTACTACAGCTCCTAGCAGCTCAAAACAACACTGCCATTGTTTAGGATTTCTGGATACTATAGCTCAGCAAAATCTTGATGGACAGTTTTCCTAAACCTGGTCTAGGACATGGTGTATTCTCTCCCAATCTCAGCCCTAGCCTTTCCCAACTTTTATCTCAAACTGATAAAAACAAAACTACTCTGCACAATTTTGCAGGACCAAACTAGGCGCAGTTTTGTTTTTATCAAATTCAAAAAGAAATAATACTATATCCTAAATAGGGGAAGAGTAAGCTAGTTCTCCTTCCATGTCAGTACATTCACACTACATTTATAATCTCATTCTGTCTAGCATATGAAGGTTGGAGACAGCTCAAGCAGACAATCAACCTATTTCTCATCATGCATTTTCTGAACAACCAAAGATAAGCTTGAAAAAAGGGTTTTGTTCTTAATTTTTACACTGCTAGTTCAAAATTTAATAATGATGTTTTCCTTTTCTTTTCAGCCATATTCTTTGAGATTTCCACCTCTGCAGATAGATCTCAAAAAAGAGAAAAATCTTCTGCATTACTTTAGTCAGCTACAACTCCATCTTAAATTATACTCTGAAAACAGAAGAACAGATTAAGCAGTCTCTTTTGTCCAACTGAAAACAATTTTTGTATCTGCAAAAAGAAGACATATTACCTTCTAATAGGAGACAAAGGAAAACAATTTCAGAAGACAAAAGAGTTATTGTTTAAATAAGCCTTTAATCTATTATAGGGAACATGTTTTAGACGTGACTAATCTTTAATTCCAAGTGGCTAATGTATTGTAGCAAGAAAGCCACTGTGATATTGTGCATAGACCAAAGAAACACAGGGTCAAATCCCCACTTAGCTATGATACTTGCCAAGTGATTCTGAGCCATTCATTATCTCTCAGACTAATCTAACTCACACTGTTGCAGCAAAAAAAATTTTTAAAGGGAACTTCTAGGGAAGCCTCTCTTCATTTCTTGTAGGTTACACAAGCATCATTAAATGAAGGCAAAATGGAAAAATTTACTAGCAGTAGGTATGCATCCTTTGAATTTCTAGACTAACTCTTCTTAAATTAAGAATGTTATTATTTCATACTGAAGAATAAAGCATAACAAAATAAAACACTTCCAGAAAATTTTCCAACAATATTTATTGGCATGCATGGAACATCTTCAAATTTGTCTACTATGTAGTAAAACGGATTGTGGAGTTCTTAAATGTTATCATTTCTTTAGGCAGCTACATATATGAAAAACTTCTTCACTGGCAAAGGAAAGTGTTTGCTTTTTAATGGGAGCCTAGCACTGCTGATTATATTGAAGCTATTTTAAAATTGTAACTTCAAGTTCTGACAAAAACATGTTGATGCAAAATACTGAAATACTATAATTATACATGTTACGTTTGAGTGTAGTTTGCTAAATAAATTAAGGGAAGACAATTATAAGATATAAAGTTCGAAGAATGCTAGAATAGAAAGCAGAGTGACTTGAGGCAGGTTACGGAACAAAGTTATGCTTTACAATATTACACCTTTCAAATAACGCAATAATTAACTTTATACTTGATAAATTCAAATGTAAAAGAGCAAAGTCTGGAAGTTGGTGAAAACCATCTAATAATCGTATCATTATGTTATTTATTGTGGTGAACATCATCTATATGCTACCGATGCAAGAAATTCTGTTTAAACCTGTTATAAAAATAAATGTCTACAGTACAAATAAACCTTTTAAAATATATGCTTTATACTGTGCACTCTTCTTAAATACTTGTCTATGTTCACTTTTAACTATTTCATACTATAGGTTTCCCAGATAGATTTTGGACATTTTGTGATTCAATAGTTTATATAAATATAAACATTACCTTATTTGTGATTCTATAGCAAAATAAATCTGATTACTTTGATTATGCTTGTGCTTTTTTAATATCAGATGACAAATTTCTGTTACTACAAGTTGGACCAAAATCTTGCCCTATTCATTGCCAAAGACATCTTTTGGCCAATTCAACCCAGAAAACTGAGTATTTATTTTTAGATGAAGAAAAAGATATAAGAAAGAAAGCCTGCTTCCCAATGAATTGCAACACCATATTCTAAATAGCCACGCTGTAACCTACTGAAGAGATAGATGTTAATGTTTTCTTCATCATTTTCTTCACAAATTATGGAAAGTCATGGTTGATTACCACAATCGCTTTGGAAATCCACCTTGATACAGATCTTTTTCTAATAAAAGGGATCATTATGTATCTGTCCTCCATTTCTCTAGGTACAATTTTAGAGGATACAGATCACAAGTTATACTTAAAGACCTAAGAGAAGTTTTCTTATCTTTTTAAACACTGTGTTTTCCTATGATAGTTACTGGTATGTTGAGAATTCTAAAGAAATCCAATACAACAAATAAATGTAAAAAAAAACAGCAATAGATGGTGAAAGATGTTTCTTATAGTCAGATTCATTATTCCCTATAAGAATTCTGCAGGAATCTAAATTTTGAACTCATACATTAACAGAAATACAAAAAAGTATACCAAAAATATTTCAAATAAAGTTAAGGAAATATATTGTGAGAATACTGCAAGAACTCAGATTCCTGTAATATCAAGATATCATAGGTAATCTAAGTTAAGCATGTTTAGCCAAAAAGTACAATTTCTAGTGTTTTTGCCCTAAATTTGTGATTTTAAAGATATTTTTAAAGAAATTTTTCATTTATCAATTATTTCAGCGAAGAAAATTATATGCATGTGTAAGCTGATTATTAATTAAATTACATCATTAACATAGTAATCCTATAGGCTTACCTTGGAGAGTCCTATTAGATTGAGGGGGGTACTTCTGTGTAGACTCAGAATCCTATGTATGTCTATTAGCTCTTATTTCAAATATTCATTCATGCGTAGAAACACACTGTAAAAAATTAAAATCTAAAATCGCTATTATATTAAAATTTACAAAATCCATTCACCTGTGACACAATTAATTGACATAATTTTATATCTTTGTTTCTTGTGATTACTTGTGTACCACCATTTAGATTTTTTAAATGTGCAGCATACTATTTTAGCATACTAAAAGCTTTAAAAGAGAAGTATGAGATATCTTGTATATACAGAATTCAGGAATATTAGAGTTATGGAATTTATAAATAGATATAAAAGATATAAAAATCCAGTCAAAAAATGTTTTCATTATTTTTTCTTTTAAACTTACTTTCTCATCTTTGTTGATTATGTCCCCACATCCCTTATGCATTATAGGAATACATAAAATACATAATACATAAAATCCTTTCCTGCCAGTTTCGTGCCAGTTATTCACTGTCTACTTGGATTTCAATAGAAGGCAAAAGGTAATGTTCTGTGCATCTCACTAATTTAAAATGAAAATACTAGATTTTTTTTAATATTTTGCTAAGCTACTATCCTCAGTTAAATTACTAAAGATATTAGTATTGAGAGCCAATGGGTCTATGACCATATTAACAAGATTATCCACAGAAACACAGGAATAGTGCCAGGGATTAGGCAGTTTCTGAAAGATGTTTTCAATTTTGTCCAAAACACAAATAAGCAAATAATGCTAACAATGTCTGTGCACAATATTCTTTAGTCTACACAGCATGTTGCAATTTATTCTGAGGCCTAAATTACAGACAGAACACCAGCTTTGTTTTAACTATGTACATTAATACAGTTAAAGTTTTTGATAGATAATTGTATTTTAACACACTTTAAAAGACCATATAAATTTATATGACAAACTGCCTAAGCAATGCCTATGAATCAGATTAATGTTTCAATGCAAATAAAGCATCTCCCACTGGCCTTTGAAATCTGCTTATACAGAAATCTCTCCCTCAACAGTCAGTAAGTAATATTTTGTTTTTAATAGAACACATTAAATATATAATTGTTTCACATTAACTACCAGAAAGATATCAGAATACAGCATAGTGTGTCCTCTTTCTAAAATATGCAAGTAAGTCATACTATAAAGATGACAGGTTTTCTAGGAAACAGAAAAGGCTGCATATAATTGCATTTAATGTTCATTACAGAAAGCTGCCAGCTAGCTTTAGGAGACTGTAACATAGACAGACATGATTTCAGGAATCCCGAAACTAACACTTCAGTGACAGCCAATTACAGCCCCAAAAATACAGCCCCAGTAGGCAGTCTGCTAGGAGAACTTGAGGTAAGGTAAAGTTTCTCACAATGAGTTACAGATTCACAAGCTCAGGAAGACAAGGAGAAAAAAGAAAAACAGAAGGAATCCAGCTACCCAGCAAATATGAAGCAGACCCCAAGATCGAGATACAATCCAAATATGTAAATTATTGTAAATCATCACTGTTGTTCAGAATTTCACACAGACATTTGTGCCAATTCTGGTTTATTTCTCCACAGACATAATATAAATATTCAGAGGCATTCAGCTTGGATAAATTAGATTCACATAAGGAATCTGATTTGAAAGTTGCAGACCAAAGAGA
>JANHFL010008615.1:104090-119820 GCA_032468155.1 Oxyrhabdium leporinum
AGACATTATTCCAGCTTTACAATAGAAAAAAATAGTTTATATGCATAGGAAATTGTTTTTGCTTTTAATATCCACAAGGAAAACATTGATGATTCAAATTAATATAACATGTATTGCTGACTGTTAATTTCTCTTTTTGGGGGCAAAAGATATGGGCAAAGCAAACTTCCAAATACTTCCTATTTAAATAAAGAGGATGAAGCTAAACTAAAATGAATTTTCAGACAAAAGATCACTTCATATGACATTAGTTCATGGCATACAAATTAAAGCTTATTTATTTTAAGTACTTCACTAAATAAATAAAAACATGCAAGCTAAGTTAGCTATGCTAAAGACTGACAGCAGATGTGTATTAATAATGTGTTCTGATTCCTATTACCAGCAATGCATCTTGTCCCTTTAGCACTGGATTCTGAATTGATGCCTTTGCATTCAATTTAGTAATATCTTTGTTAAAGCTTTTATATGCAGTCATATTTTCCTTATTAGGCACATTGGCAAATAAAATATTAGGGTTTGAAAAGGAACATTGAACTTAATCAGTGTACATGTGATGGGAATGTTATGTAGTCTTTAAAAAGTGCCCTTGTAAATCAATATAATTTTCTATTTTCCATATAATGATCAACAACTCACTAATGATCAAATAACGACAGGTTTTAATTAAAATTAACCACAGTAATTGATTATAGATAAGTAGCATGAATAAATACACCCCAAGTTTCTAACAACATATGTAAAAAATCTGCAGTATAATCCAGAGCAACTTGTTTAAAAGAATGGAACACCTGTGTTCATGCATAGCTTCTACTCCATTCACTATGACTTGTAAGAATTTCCAACAGAGTTATGCCCTTCACTTGCACCTGAACTTTCAGCTTATATATAATTCACGAGATTAAGCTACCAATTTTTTTCTTCAATATTCATCCCTTGCTTCTTTTTAAGATTTACTGTTTCTCGCCAAAAAAGAGGCAAGTTGTATTTCCAATAATCTGCATGCTGTGATATATTGCATATCTTACTGATTAAACACAAAAAAATTAAATCACTAATTTATAAAAGTGGGTCAGTTAATAGTTCCCTCAATGTGACTTTAATCCCTGAAATATGAAAATACAACAGTTATATTAACTACAATTTACGTTATATATTGCAGAGTATTCCTATCAGAATTTGTAAAATTAATAAATAAATTTTATTAGAAACAAATATTTTAGACTATTCCAAGACTAATATATCAGTTCTAAACTATTTTGAACACTGGGTAAAGGAGTGTTTCTACTTACAATATTTTTACTTGATAATTTTACATTTAAAAGTTTTAGAACCACCATATAGATATATAAAATGAATTGGCTTATTTATTGAACCAATAACTGCTGATATTCTCTTGTTGCTCAAATACTCTAATCTGATATAAGATTCCCTAAAAACGAAAATGTTCCAGTTGGTTAAAAGAACACCAAAATATTAGACACTTAAACAAACAAGTAAGTGAAAAAAAAAGCTAATTCATAGGAGAGGCTAAGATTTTATCAGGCATAGAGGATTAAAATTTATTGAATAGAACCATTCACAAATCAAAACGTACTTTACTTCTTTACCTTCATACAGCGTTAATCAATTAAAACATTTTCTAGTGATGCAAAATCCATGTGCTTTTAATTTTACACATTGGTGGTCTAAAATATAGAAATGAGGCTGAGCTAAGTTAGTTTGTATAGAAACTTTTGGTTTTTTCCAACAAATATTCTACCAAAGTTTTTCTTAGAGCTGCTCTATGAAGACTGAGGCAATATTTTTATACTATACCTCCTTGTTGAAGTAAAGGTTAAGGGTTATCAAAATAGCTCAGCTGTATATACAAAAAAAGAGAGGAAAACCTAAGTATTCACATGAAAAATCCAAGGGAACTCTATTGTTTATTTTTGCATTTCCTATGATTAATGATGCACTCGTGTATACTTGAAAACTGAAGTCATAGTAGGGCTAGCACCTTGAATTCTTTTATAAACTAAAAAAATGTCAAGTCTAGTACACTCTATTAACAGGCCACAAAAATATTAAAATACTCCACTATCCGCTTTAATATGCAACACTGCTAAGAATCCTCACAACATGCTGTGATGTCTTTGGAGGTGGTCTAATAAAATCTTAAAGAGTACCTTATTTAGAAATCTTAAAATGGGTTTTCTTCAGTCGACTTACTTTCTGTTTAAAGGCATTATCCTAAACAAATTACAATTTACAAAAGTAAATACCACAGTGGTCCTTAAAGTTCGTTTCCATTTCAAATGTACATTGCTGCAGTCTGAATAAAACAGTCAAATATTTAAAGAGTGCATTGTGTGTTAAAGTGTCTACTGTACATGGTCATTTTTCTATCAGGTAACAAAACAATAACAAAAAGAACCAACCTGAACAAATAAGATAAAATCAGAACACAGTCAGTCCAGCTCCCACTCTTACAGATATTTAATAATTTCCAAGTATTGCAAACAATAGGAAATGGCAAATGCAATTATAATTTGCTACAGATATCCTGTCAATCCTCAAATTTAACTTCTGCAAGTGATGAAATACTATTAAATCTGCACTATTAATAAACATTACAACAAACTGTCTATTTACAGGGCCCCAGAATATAAGAAATTTGAATTTAGGGAGCTCTCTGTGACAGCCAATTTAGAACATTAAATGCTATCACAATTTTATGCCTACTAATCAATTAAATTGGTTTATTAAAGAAATATATATTTTTAAAAATTACAAATATTATAGTATTTCTGTCTTTTTTCCTATGGTTTTAAAATCAAAATCAAATAAGATTTTTAAAAGTATCCCTTAATCAACATCCTATGAAAACTTACTCAGAGATTGCATTGAACAAGATAGACCTTTTTTTTTCCAAATGAATATGGATATAATTGGGAGTTCTATTATATAATGGAATTTGAAATAAATACATTTCTTCATTTTACTATATAATAGAACTCCCAACTATATATTTATTTGAAAAAAAAAGGCCTATCTTGTTCAATGTATTATATTGTGACCAAAAGTTGTTGTCTATAGACTGCAGACAGCCACATAATTCACAAGTCTTTAAAATGCTTTGTTTAAGTTAAGAAGGCATTGGTATAAATGCAATCAATACATTTTAATAACACATTACATTGCTTAATATCATTGACTTTAATATTATTTTAGAGGAACAATGTGTGCAATATTGCAGCCCAACCATCCAATCTGTAGGATATTTCTTTATCTGAAACTGCTCAGGCTTGTTCTTAGCTGTGATCAGATGCTTCTGTCTTCAGACTAATTAAATTTCCTTTTATACGTCAACCTCTATTAAGAGTCAATATTTCAAACTTGAAATATCAAGGGGCTAACAAATATTTAAAATCTACAAAAACAATAATTCTGCAATAAAATTGCATGTACAGAAAAAGTATATGCTCAACTGAGCATTAATAAAGATTAATATTCACATATATCAAGGAAAAAAAACCTTTCAAATGTAACATTTTTGAAAGTTGCAACTATCTATTTACTTAAGCTCAATAAAATGAGGGGTGGTGGTGAATTCATAGCTATTAAGTCTCTCAATTACAATGCATAATGTACACTAAGAATATTTTAAAGGTGAGCATTATGCGAAATATCTGAAATCATAAACCAATTTAACATCCACTTAAAATGTGGGCATTATTCATACATATATTTCTTATTCAAACACATCAATCTGCTCACCCATAGGACTAACTATAATCAATAAAAATTGCCTTGGAGGTTGGCAAGGGGATGGGAAAGAAATGAGGAGCTACATAACAGCCGACTGTTTTAACAGATACAAAAAATAATTAAAATGTTCTATAAAAATCTTAGCTAAATAACAAAATCAGTTTTTCAGTTTGACCTGTACATCGGGAGTTGGGGAAAATAAATTTTGTATTCAATTTTTCTCTTTTCTTAAACTAAGAATTCACTCTACTTTCTCCTTATATCAGATGAAGCGTGTTAACACAAAAAGACTGCATTCTGATCCAGTAACATAGTCCCAACACAGAAATATCTCCCAGGAGTAACCAAAAGGAAACTACATTATGTTTTTTGGAGAAAAACCAGTATTTTGAGAAACTCAGGCATATTCGCAAAAATAATACACTTATTATTCTTATAGAAAAGATCCAATTGATTCTAGTAATGGTAGTTAGACCACTATTTCTTCTGTTAAAGAAATAATGAAACAATGCATTCATTGGAGTGAAACTATAGAGAACTAAAAAGAGCTTTCAGTATTTAATACACTAAAACTAAAAATCCTGTGTTAAAAACTGCTTGGGCAGAATTTCACAAATTTGTTTTTTGTTTTATTTCATTTTTATTTTAATGCACATTTTTCCTAATTTTATTCAGACTTCCAGAAAGTATTGCTTATCTTGTTACGATCTGGTACTCTATAGCAAAATCACAACAGAAAAGCCATAGAGAGTATTTATTTTTCTACAGGAAAAATCTCAACATGTAAAATTATCATGATACAAACAACAAGGATATTATTTTGATGTACCAAATAAAATATATATATCAAATGGTACATGTAAGTAGATAACATAATTTCACAAAATGTACAAGGGTGAAAGAAGAAAAAATGACACCCATCAGTTCAGGGCAGTAAAAAGAAATAAAACATCAATTAAAACAGGTTAATCTGTACTTTGATATGTGACAATGTGGTTACAGATATCTTACCATAATTTAAAAGCAGCCAGCAAAGGGAACTCCCAAAACTGACCAACTTCAAACGTTTAGCTTCAACAAGATTTTTCCATTATGCATTCATGTTCTGATCTACATTGCACATGAAGACTGTAGAGGTATATCTAGTTGGTGTACAATACTTCTTCTTGCAAATCTATCACTAAACGGATAACTGCAATAATAAACTAAGCATGTTTGAAATTCAAACTCAAAAGACTATATGCTTACTGCTATTGCATCAAACTTTTAATTTTAAAATAACTTCAGTTTTAATTTTATTTATGTCAAGCAAAAAGCAAATAAAAGCTCAAATAATCAATTGCTTTAGAAAGTCACATTTTTCTGCAAACCTTGTTGAAATATATGATCTTATAAAACTGTAGCTTATTTATTAACACATAATGCATACAACACTGAATTACCTTTTTATATAAGCATTCATTCCATTTCAAGATACATTAAAAAAGCATTCATAGAAAACGCATCTTACTTCCATAAATTCTAATACTGAACTATTAAAATTTTTAATAAAAGCTAAAATGAGTGTATAATTCCATGGAATTAACAAGGCATTATTTTAGAATAAAATTATATTATCATAGCACTACATTAGCATTCATTTAGTAATTATTCTATAGTAAATCTGCCTGCAAATCCCTAACTGGATAAAAAACTGGAACAATCCAAGAACATTCCATAGAATTGGGGGGGAGGGAAGACGTTATCTTTGAATCTCTCAAAATCTTATTTTTTAAAAGTACTCTTTATTTTCATCCGTTACAAACAGGTTTTGCTGCATTTGTTGCTTTCTTATATACTTTTATATGAATTTAAATTTAGTCTAGAAAAATTATTCATTACCACATTCAGGTTTAAAATGCATTAAAATTGTGTGAGATTAAACTACAGTACAGAATTATTTTAGTGGAAAGGAAGGAGGAAAGAAAGCAGCTTTAAAATGCTAGGACAAAAATAATGACAAAATGTCAATTACCTCCTCAACTTTTACTGCCAATAAATGCAACAGGTACTGTGCCTTCCCTATGAAATACTTAACTACTGTAAACTCGAAGTATCTAGCCACGGGAGAGTCTTTACATTGACTTGATGTCATACCTTCCCTTCAGCTACCATGAAGGCTGATACAGAAAAATTCCCTTCTTGGAGAGACGATGCCCCTATGACTCTGGACACACAAAAACAACAGAGCATGTACGTCTCTGGTGTCTGCATTACACAGATATTTGCACTAGCGTCATCTCACCATTATTGCATAAATACTCAGGACAGAGACACGACCATTCTAGATCTCCCTGCTGCTTTCATATACCAACCCTGCTATACAACATATAGTGTTGCTAGCTTCTGCACAGCGTGTAAAATGACCTGTGCCAAAAAGTAATCCTAATGAACATCTAGTTTGCCATTCTAGAGTGCTATGATAGATTCATTCTGCCACATGCTATCAAGTGCGCTCCTCATTTATATACCCATTTAATTCTCCTACCCTTTTTTTATATTCGTTTTAGACTTGTATTAAAATATTTTTGTTTTATATCTTTTTAAAGGCATAGCTTTTTAGAATTATATTTTTTAAAACTCTGATGTATTTTCCATACTTTTTAATTGACTGTACCCTACCTTCCTTATGCTGCTCTTTGAGCATAATGATCTGACTAATCAGTTGTGACATGGTCAAGCAACAATATATATATTATACATTACAAACATACTGGCTTCGTGACAGCAAATAAATATTGTGTCTACTTATTACAATACAAAATGTGTGAATATACCACAGATAAATATTCTGTCAATATGCAAATTTCCAAATAAAATTTAGATAAATGTTATATAGTGATAGTTGTATTAAACATGAGTTGAAACAGATAGTTTACTAACGCAAGTAACTGCAACAGAACTTCTATGCTTCCAAGTTTCTTATGATCAATAAAAAGCTTTAAAAGTTGTTGCTTTACTTTCTGCCCAACCCCACCCCCAGCCTTGCTAAATATAGTCCCTCACAAATACAATTTTCACACAAATGCAAATATATCTAAATATGTGTTTTAGCTGCTTACATGAACTGCGGCTGATGATACTTTCTAGAATGTCTGTATACATAAGCATGCCTTGAGCAAGTCCTTTCTGCTGTACCATAATGATGTGATCCAAAAACTCAAGGGCACATTAAACAACAGACTACCTGTTCTAGCCATACTTAGGAATGTGGCCAAATCATTTTTTTTATTGATTTAACCTTTACAGGAATGTTTCATATCCTCAGAGCAAAACATTTCTAATGTATTTATAATATGATACACCTCTAAGAAGTCTATATTTACAGAAAGAGAGGGGGGGAGGGAGAGAGAAAGAAAGATATCCAAGGTATAATACTGTCTCCCTCAATGTTTGCAATCATGTTCAATTTTTAGGTCTGTTGATTAACAAGCTTTCATTATTTTTAAACTCCATTTAATTGCACTGGAGGGACATGGACAGCAATCCTCTAAATACCATTGCTACTCATATCCTATTGAAGTAACTGGCAGAGTAGGAACCATGGCCAATAGACTATGCATGCATGGAGTTATTATCAAAATATAGACATAAGTTGCTCAACAGCTAATCAGCCAAGGAATTCTGGCCTTGTGCTTCAAAACTTCTCTGTTTCCAGCTCTTGGCAAAAAAAGCAGAACAAAGAGGAAAACATTGTGAAAGCTTTGAATAACTACTACACGTTGTTAATAGGCTATATATGACCCGATGCATACATAACAAGTCATACAAATCTAGTCCATATTTGAAGCACAATTTGAACGAATACAAGTTCAGTAATACCTAAAGACACATAGGTCTGTACTAATTTCTATCTGTAAAAATTTGTTTTAGAGCAGTTTTTAAAATGAAACTTAAAACTGAGATGGGGTGGAGGGTTACATGCTAGTTCAAAAAACATATAAATGTAGCTTTCAAAAATTATGTATATTTATATACAAATACAAAGTCACCTTCCTCGTGAAAATTATGTATTTGTTTAGCATGAATATATTTTCAATCTAGCTTTGATCATCATGCATTATGTTTATTATATTCTCAAAAACTGCAAATCACATTCACATTGAAATAACCGATGTCTAAAATAAATATTTCCAAATAAGGAAGGTGAAAATAGAAACCCAAGAATAAAACTCATCTGAATGGCAGTTTGTCCATAAAATTGCAAAAGCTGTTTATCCGTATCATTAAAATATAATGCCCAAAGGGAACAAAGATCCTGATCCAGAAGTATGAGATTTGTGAGTAGAATTATAAAAATTAAAAGTTTTCTGAAACACTAGAAAACTCGTCACCCGTTGGGTTATTATTTCAGATACATTTCTCTATGCCCTCAATGATGCATACTTTCTAGTGCATTTTTAAAGTTTTTAAAAACTCAAGGAGATATTCAGAAATATAACTGCCTTGAAAGCAGCCCATGCTGAATTGTAAAGCACAGTCAAGCATTAGGAACAGACCATAGGAAATGTTTTATAATATTTTGTATTTTGTCATAGTGATTTATGATATTTATGCCATAAAATGTTTTATAAAATTGGCCAAGTTACAGTTCCATTGGAGTCATGCATCCCAGACTTTGGATGCATTCTTCAAGTTAGCCCATTTGAAATACCTTGGTCCAGAACATTTTGCCCTATGATGCACCGCTTCACCCAATTAAAAGTTACACATACACAAGTTTTAGTAGTCATACTGTATAGATTACTAATAGAAGGATTTGTGTTACCATAGCTCCTAATTATACCTCTAGTTCAAGACATACAGAGTAGTACCCCACTTAACTTATTATCCTATTTTCAGAAAGCAAGTATGATTTAATTTAAGATGGATTTAAGTACATAAGTATATTGGAAGCTACTGGTAAATAGCTTAAGTAACTAACCCATTGCAGTATTTTTATTCACTAAAAATATTGTATGGCATTAGTCTTGACTCTTGTCTTTATGCATCCAATGCCCTCTACATCCTTTCTTCCCGCTGAAATAAATAGTGGCATTTCCATGGAATAAAAGTAATTGTATAGACTGTAGTAGAGTTTCTTAAGCAGCAAAAAAATGAAAAATGCATGTTCATAAAAGTTTTTGGAAGCAACAGTACTATAAATTGTTCTTTGTGATATGTTGCATGCTCTTTCTGACAAACAAGCTAAGGTGGTATTTACTTGTGAAATCTGAAACATATCTCAGTTTATTAGAGGAAACTGCTACTTGCTTCATATTGATTTGAATAACTTAGTGGAAAATCTAGCATAAATTCCATAAGCTATATTGTAATCTATATGGAATGAAACTCATATGCAAGACCTAGAAGAAATAGAAAAAATGTTATTTTGCTGCACATAAGATTTTTTTTTTAAAAGGGTTTAAACCTACTGAAAATAACTTGCAGTTCATTTTCAGATTCATTAATTAATGTCTATGTATTATACTGTAAACTTGTAGATTATGTGAAATGTACATATTTCTGGATGTAATAGGTAGAACAGAAACAGGAGAGTATTGAAAGGGAGTTATGAATGTGTGAAAATAATTATTAGAGTTTAAGGATGATTGTATGCTAATTGAGAAAGGTTGTGGAGAGTGAGCGCTATGGAGATTGTCGATTATCCAGATCATGGTTGTCCTAAAGGTGCTCTTTTAAAAGACAACTGGACTTTCTGTGTTTTTTCTCTTGAAGACATTTCGCTTCTCATCCAAGAAGCATCTTCAATTCAGAAGAGAGGGAGGGGTGTTCTGGTGTTTGCTTGTTTGCTTCCTTCTTGAGCACATGTTTGGGGTAGAAGTTGGAGTTCACTTACTGAAAAAAGTATTAAATAATGGATAAATTATATTTCCTCAATTAATAGCAGTCCCAACTGACTTGCTTTTTAAGAGGGGATATATTTGGGATTTTCAGAACTGGAACAAATAGGAAGACAAATAGTAATAGAGAGTTTTATGTCCAAAGGACATTCTTGCCAATAATGGAGTCACACAGTGCTAAGGTAACATATTCAGAAATACTAACATTACATGTTAGCTAGACAGTTAGCTAGACAGGCAGAACTGAGGGGAGGTCCTTAATTGTAAGAGAAAGATGGCAGAATCTATTAAGAGGGATCAGCCTAGAATCCCTACATAGCCATAAGAGAACTAAGTCCAATCTCTCTTGAATTCTGTTGACCTTAGTTAACCCCAAGTGTTATCCATTAGTTGCGAAGATTCTTGTGCACAGATATGATTAGCAATAACTGATCCTTCAAGTGTGGACCCGATGATTTGCACCTAAGATCAACACATGGATGAGACAGTAGTGTCAGAGCGAGTTGACATAGATACATTTTGAAACAAGCCAAACTTATACAAGAGACAGATTCCATTTGAATTAAAATGGAGCAGAATGCTGGCACATGAGATGCATTGGACAGCATCCAGAAGGAAGTAGATATTTTCAAAATTCTACAAGGGATAGGACAAATGTTGGAAATGAGTTAATGAACATGACATGGCAGTCACAGAAAGTGAAAATGTTAGAAAAACCTCATGATAGATATATATACCAATGTTAGAATTCTTTAAGACAAGATGTGGGAATTAATATGCTTGATTCTATGTACATAACATGGGGTATACCAGAAAGCAATGGAAGACTTGATTCCATCAGTTATTATGAGCAGAATGTTTGAGGAACTGCCTCTCCCTAATTATGTTTACCTGTCCCATTAAGTCCAGTAGGAAAGACAGGCTCCAGGTCCCATCTATTAGTGAGTGCCATCTTATGGGGTCCAGGAAGAGTTGCTTTTCTGTCATGGTGTCCATTTTTCTGGAGATAAGATTGACCCCAACCTTATCTTTTACAATCTTTTGTAAGTTTTTAAGGCATGTTTTTTGTTACCAGTCCTGGGGATCAGGGTGTGAAGCACAGCTGTGCAATGGCTATATTGATTTGTCACTGGGGATCTGGTTTTGTATCTTGGCTGTGGATATATGTGTGTATTTGAGGACAGTGTTTTTGAAATGCAATTTTACTGATACCAGCCCTCAATCACGAATTGGGTAGCCATATAAATCGAGTAAATAAAGAAATAGACTCAAATATAAGTAAGATGAAGAGATATGTTACTGATAAAAATACAGAATATGGTCTTGAGATGATGAAGAAAGACAGACTTGGAAAAAAGAAGGCAATATAATAATGCAAAATATCAGCTACCCTCACCTGGATATAATCATAGGCAATAAACCAAATCTCTAGATCCCCTAAATGTATGTTGTCTATATTTTTTCCTTCTAAAAATTAACTATGAACTAGTAATATAATAAAGAGATGATCATAGACTATGTCTATGTCTACTATGTTTTGCATACATATAAAAGGAAATTGACAGCAATTCCAATATATTTGACTACAACAAAGGAAAATGTTTCAGAAATGAGGGTACTGGTAATAGAGAGACATAAAGTTAAGATCAAGAGGCCTAAAGATTATTTAAAACTACATAATGGCAGCTCTTTGGAATTTTTGCCACAATGTAAGAAATGTCAACTAATAGGAAGAATTTAGCATTTTCAGGAAACTGTACAAAAATATATCAGCAAATGGAAAGCCTAAGGAGGAGAACAAAAAGGATCAAGTCTAACGGAAACGAAATGTAAAACAAAAATATTTTGAGGAATGCAAAACAGGAATAATTTAGTGTATGGCAAAAACTTTGAAGATAAACTGAAATACTTTAAAATTTGGCCATTAGATCATAAAGGAGTGAAACTGATCCTCAAGATTGCACTGAGATTCCAAATGAATTTTTTGCATCTGTCTTTTAAAATATCTAAGTTCACCATCTGAGCTGGACTGACATTTTCAGAGAGGGAATTAAAACAATTAAAACAAATTTAGGTAGCAAAAGGCATACTTATTTATTTATAAATATGTATTTATTTAGCAAAAATATATACAAGTAGTCCATGATTTATGATTGCAATTGAATCAGGAATCACAGTGTAAGACATGCCAATCATTAAGCAAGTCACCATGTGATTGCACTCAATGTTATGACTTTTGCAGCAGTTGTTAAGCAAATGTGATAGTCATTAAGCAAATCCATTATCCACACTGGTGTTTTGTGTCAGAAACCAGCAAATGAAAAAGTCATAAATCATGGTCACATGACTGCAGGCTGGGCCCAAAATGTGACCACATGATCACAGGGATGGGTCAGCAGTCCAAACTTCAAACCCGGGTCATAAATAGCGCAGAGAAGATCTGTCATAACTTCAAAAAGTCACTAAATGACTGGTCTTAAGTCAAGAACTACCAGCAAACTGGTCTATTCTGAACAGCGCCTAAAGGAAAAATACAGAAGCAAACTGAATAGAATTTAGTTCTTATGGAACCTATTATTTTATGCACTGTGAAAAACAAACATCAAAGTGATGAACATAAGAAGTAGAGCCCCTGAAGGATCAGTCTTAGGATGATATTTATTAGTACCATGGTCTTGTTCAGAAATGACTTATGGGTGATCAGTAAGTTGAACAGGTTTGAGGTTGCTCAGAGGTGGTGAAAATGAAAATTGATATAAAGAGTGTCAGTAGTTTTTAAACTGGGAAGTGGTCATCTAAAAATGCAATTCATAAAAAAAAATGCACACACACACACGAACAAAAAGCCCAAACTTCACATTTACACTGATGGGATTCTAAGAAAGAAAAAGTTATTGCAGTCACAAGGATAGGTCAGTCAAGATACTGATTCTGGATACACTAGCTGTGAACTAAGGTATATTCATTAGGAAAAGGAGGGAAATTGCCAATATGGTAATATATTTATTCAAATCTACATGTCTGGATCTGGAATACCATGTTCTGACTGCCAATTCAAAAAATGAAGAAATATAATAGATTTGATAAAAATTCAGGAGACAACATACAGTATTATTAGGGGGCTTAAACATCTGTCTTATGGGGGAGAAAGACTAGAGTATTTTGTGTTTGGAGTCTAGAAAAAAAATACAACTAAGAGTAGATCTGACTGAGTTATAGAAAATAATTTATAGTTCTCAAAGCACTAGGACCAGAGATCATCCAATGAGGCTGATTGAAAGAAGATGTAGAACAGGTTAAATAAAATATAATTACCTGTGAAATTAAATGCATCAAGGTGTGATGATTGCTATCACTTGGCTTGGCTTTTAAAATATATTGGATAAATTAATGGAAGATGGGGTCGTCAAGGTCTATAAGTCTTAAACACTAAAAGCTACCTCTAGATTTGAGCTGCATATTCCCAAATACCAGGAGATTCAAAACAGTGGTGGGAGAGCAAAATGTTTCCATTTCCTTAGAAAAAAATCTGGTTGGCCATTGTGAGAAACAAATTCTAGATAAGGTGGGCCACAGTCTGATTTAGCAGAGCAATAGTTATGTTGTTATGGAGCAGTTCACAAATGTTTCAATTCCAGAGAGAATATCTGCAGTTTTATGATTCACTGAAAACTGGAATAAGAGTCTCAAATTTTCTAGGACATTTAAGGAAATAGCCAATATATTATGAATGCCAAAGGAATAAATCTATTACAATGATTAGCTATATTGTACTGTAAAAAGACACCAGGTGTTCTTGATATCTGTCTCCTTGCATTTCTATAAAACATGATAGTATACTGTGAAATGGCAAAATACCAGGTGCATTGGAGAGTTTTATGTAAGATATTCTCTCTTATCCTTAAAAACTGCATGTGAGTCATATTACAAAAAAATTAAAAGAATAAAAGAATCTTGCATTATTAGCACTACTAATATATATCTGAGCAGTATGTTCTTCTAGTCTTAAAATTTAAGACATCCAATTTGACTATAGCAGAAATGACAAAAATGTTTAGTAAATAATAGAATGTAAGTAACAAAAATCTAATTCAATATACAATCTATATTTGAGATTGAGATGTATAGAACCACACAGTAACTTTTTCTTCAAGGACAATTTTATTTTTTATAAATAGTGCTGAGTGACATCTACTTTTCTAGCAATTTTGTAGGTGATTGCCTATTCTATGCAAAATAGATGACCATATTTAAGTATATTAAATATCCACTCCCGAATTAGGGAGGAGATGGTTTCACCTCTAGCCTTTGCTACAAGATAATTGCAGAATAACTACATAATTGCCTTTGAAAAAGAAATACATTTTAATAATTAAGTAACAAAAATGATCCTGAAAATTAAAAAGATGCAATCAACTAACATATATATTAATCACAAGTTTGCCTGGCAATGAAAAATTTACAGGATTATTTCCTTGTTAATTGGTTTGAAGATATTGTTATGTGATGCAGAATAATCAGGAAAAAAAGTTGACCTTGCACATTTTGCTACTAAACTGTAGAATTTAAAATATACCTTTGAATCTTAAAATGAAATTTGTAAGATTGGGAATGGCAGAGATGCGCATCTCGTTTCAATGAACCTCATGCTGAAATAAACAATTATAGACAAAATAGAAAATATTACAATACTGTAGTAGCTAAATCA
The DNA here is from genome assembly GCA_032468155.1 of Oxyrhabdium leporinum. NCBI lineage: Eukaryota > Metazoa > Chordata > Lepidosauria > Squamata > Cyclocoridae > Oxyrhabdium > Oxyrhabdium leporinum. The sequence goes on from JANHFL010008615.1 coordinate 118,434, forward strand.
ACTGGAGGGGGTGGCTATATCATAATAATAATGTATAAAGACAGATTTTATCAGAAGATACATCAAAATTAGGTATTCATATTTTATCTTCCAATGAAAAAGCAAACATCATACCAATCCATCCTTCCCATGTATGATCATGGAAAATGTGACCATCTTGCTTAATTTGGGAATTTCCTGAAAGGTCTATAAATATAGTTCTAGTTTAAACAGACCTGTGGTTCAACTCAATATAGGGTGTCTATTTTATATTACCAACATATAAAATCTGTATTTATATGCTAAATGTACACTGCAAAACTATGTTTATAGATCCTTAAAAAAAGCTGTATGATATTTTAGGAAAAATGTACAGATCCTTATCTGGATAGGTATTTCCCATTTAATACTATCCTGTGATCTTCTATAATAAAAGTCCCCTTCTCCCCATTTCTTTAATATTCTTGAAATTATGATTTCTTAATAATCTCCTTGTTATCGTTTCTCCCTTGTCATATTTAATGAAACGATGAGCTCGTCAGTTCTAATACTGCACTAATAATGGATAATAATTTATGGTTTGAATTTTTTTTCGTGTCTTATCTTAAAATTCATCATCAAATGGATTTACCAAGAATGGGCCAGGTCAGCTTAATCTTTTGGGGGAGGTGCTTTTTACTAATTGGCTAGCTTTGTTAATTGATTGTGGGGACACTATAGACATAAAATATATTGATTTTGGCAAATCATTTTGCTAAAATACATGGCCTTCTTATTAGTAAGTTACTTAAGTAAAAAGTTGAATGGCAGATTTATTAAATGGATACAGAACTAGTTTAAAATCTACACTTCAAACTGCATTGAAATACAAGTGCAGTATTAGAGGAAATGGTTTTGAAACTGGAACTTTAACATTATCATTAACAACCTGAGTGAAGGCATGAAAGGGGCTCTTACTGACTCGTCAGATGATATATAACTCGGTGAATTATACACCACACACGCTATTCAAAAGAAGTATCTAGTAAACTGTTAGCAGCAGCCTCTCCTCAAATTATTAACTGTGATGTGTTTTGAAAGCATCACTGGCAGTCTTGGCATAAAGCAAAACATGCTTTATGAAGCAACACTTTTGAATGCTTTACACAGATCTACTACATAATAGCCTAGAAGACAGAAAGAATATCCAAATATTTTGTCAATTATAGAAATAGCCTGAAAATAGGTTGAAACTTAATAGTAAGTAACTTTATTTACTTAGGATAAATACATCAAACAGACAGATGTGGAATATTTAACTTGGTAATAATGCATCTGAAAAGAATCTTAAGAGTTGCAGTTGATTGCAAGCTGAATATGAGTCAGCACTATTATACAGTTACAAAAAAAGCAAATGCAATTTTGGATC
>JANHFL010008615.1:119920-139035 GCA_032468155.1 Oxyrhabdium leporinum
AAAGTGTAGTTTCAAAATCATAGGCTATAATAGTTGGCCAGACTACTGTGTTCACAGTAAGACTCAGGAAATAGGAAGCAACAAAAGGCAATATTGATGATCAGCAGACTGGAAATCAAGTCTTAAAAGGAGACAATAAAGGAAATTACTTGTCAAAAACATTAAGGAATATGATATAGCACTTTTCAACTGCTTGTAGTGTCATATGGAAACTTGTCAAGATTTCTTTATTTATAAAATTTATATGGCTACTCATCTCATACAATATAAAGCAGGTGGCTAATAACAATCCAACCTCTATAAATGTATAGAAAATAAAAACCAGAACTCTGGAAAATTAAACAAGACCAAATAAGACCCATCACACTTCAACCAAGATGTGTTCTCAATCATTCCACAATGTGTAACAATGGTCAAATTACCTACTGAACAAAGATTAAATATTTTAAAAACCTTCCTAAATATACAAATGAAATAAGCATCAAGAAAGCATTCCTTTGTAAGATGTTCACACAAATCTTGAATCTAGATTTCTGCAGTGAGCAGAAGATTCAACTCAATGGGCTTAACTACCCTTTTCAATTCTATCAAAAAGTTTGTATGGAAGAACATTAGGCTTGCAGTTTTGTTTCTTAAGCAAAATCCTGATCTTAGAATTCTGTTAAGTATATTTTGCATTTAGCCATGGGGGATGGAATTTGTCATTCTAGGAAGAACATAGTAAATTACATATGAATGCTTTATCTGCTTATCTTGCTATAAAATCCGTGGCTCCTTCTTGTCCTATGTTCCTATTCTACTTAATCAATAGAATAGAAATCAAACCCTTAACTTTCAAAATATCTTCATGGTTATAGAAATAAGTTGGATCATTGAGAGCAACAATATAAAGTATTTAAAAAATGAGATAAAGAACCCAAATTTTTATTTACTTGTTTATTCGATTTATAGGGGTGCCACATTGAAATTACTTGAGGTAGCATAAACAAGAATGTGAAAACATCATTAAACAAAAAAGTCTTAGAATTTTCCAAATCCAGAATGAAGCTTTACACATTAATTTCTGTAGTAAAGAAGTTAATTAGAATGATAGTATACATTTATTTTAATTGCAAATTAATGCAAATCAACAGCATTTAAGCCATGATACCACCCTAAGGAAGAAAGTTCTCAGAGTATATTTATTTTTGACTTCCTTATGGGTTTCTTTACAAATGTTTGGTTTTTTTTCTTTAAAAAGATGAAGAATAGTTTATTTACATCTGAGGGAAATAATCATCCTATCTTTCCTTGAAATAGACTATCCCCCCATTTCTATTGTACAATATTTCTGTTCATAAAAATGATATATCCTCATAGCTGAAGAAATGGACAGGTTCGTGTAAAGCATGTTTTCCATTAAAAGAATCAACACATAATCTATTATAATATCTATGTGAAAGGTAAATTATTTTTTTTCCTTGAAGTCATTACCATTCACCAAGGGGAAAGAAAGTAAATCATGCACGAAGAGTTAGTTACAGGAAAGCAGGTAGCTTTGAAATGGAAAAGTAGACTCTCCCTCATTGAGTGAGGAAACCTCTCTCCCTTCAATCCCATACGAGTTTTTCTAGAAATCTCAATCTTACTCTACCAGGAACTGTCAGTTTTTTACTGCATTTTCATCCTATTTTATTCCCACTTTCTTTTGCCTTCCTTCCCAATGTACCAATCCTTTCCCCTGATTTTGCACTTCAAGAGTTTTTTTCCATTTCTGCTAAGGAAATGTGGAGTGAGGAGTGCGTTGGCTGACAGAAAAGGGAAAAAAGTTAACTGCTAGGCTACCAGGACTCTTCTTTGTTTTAGTCCATGTTGTCTGAATAACATGTGAGCAAGGAAAGCTGACAGAAAGGCTGCCTGGCTATCAAAATGTGTTTCTTCCTACATAGAATATCCCACTGAAAGTGATCTACATGTATAAGAATAAAGACACTGGAAGGCAACAACTACATTAAGCCAAATCATGTTGACTCATACACTAAGTCAGTTTATAGCACAAGATTATTAACACATCAGTATAATAATGCAGTTACAAACACTGCTGCTAGAGTAGGAATCATAGCCTATTCATCTATATTTTTCTCATCTTCAGACCCACACCCTTCTGCACTCTAATAGTCACAAAATGCCACACTTATATTAAGGATTTGTTACTACTATATGACTGTGTCAGTTTGGTCATATACTTAATGAAAGACTTTATTATACTACTGTGCCTCAGCTTCAATTTCTATCTGGAAAATGGGAGAGAAAATGATCTTCCTCCTGTGAAGTCCATTAGATAAGGCAATACAATTTTGGCTCTTATTAGAATAGTTAACTGAGTATAGAGTTATTTAAAACTAATGTGTTGTGCTCCAAAACCAAAGCCAGACAATTACTCATTAGTACAAAGACACAAGATTCTGTTAAAGACACACTCTATAGTTAGCACAACAAAAGTACACATAAATTATGACTAAATAGGTTACAGGAATATTTAGCAACTGAGTTTTGTTTTATAAGACACTAAATATTTTATCAATGACTCTGAGCCATAGATCAGGTTAACAGAATAGGACATTTGTAAATAGTACAATAATACAGCAGAATGGTTATTTAAGTCTCGTGTGGCCCTTAAAGATCATGAAGTCATCATTATTTTCTTTTACTGAAATATATATTTTAGAATTAGAAGGCCAACAAATCCCTCTGATCAAAAGGGTCAACTCAGAGACTGAAAATTAGGAGTTTGCAAACTGTTAACTACTTTAATACCTTAAATATGAATTGTTAAATTTAACTATTAAAACTATTAAAACTGCATCTGGAAGAAAAAGCTTGCATTAAAATAAATCATGCAGAATTTCACTTGGAATAAACTGGCATGTACTATCTAATTCTATTTCTTGATTCTAGTTTTCTCTTACAGAGAAATAGAACAAAGTTACTGTTGCGTCCTCCATTATAGCAATGCATTCAGTAATTGTGATTTGCCACGTAATGCACACTTAGATCCTGCTTTGGCTTCTAGAAGCTCAGCATACTATTCAATTCCCCATCCTATTTCATTTACATTCTAGATAATTATGTGGGAAGTTTAGGGTAAGAAAAAGTAATTAGCTCAGTAAACTTCATGGGTGAATAGAATCTGATCCTGAGATCCAAAAATTTAACCACTATTGGGAAGAGATTATGTTTGTGCCAAAGCAAATATTAATATACTTCTACCTGCCTTAAAAAAGTGAAAGACTGGAAAACTATGAATCAAATAATAAAAATAATACTCTTTTAAAAAGGCAATCCTGTCCTTTTTGGGTTGGGAAATCCATTCATGTCAGTTACAGTTATCCCAGCATAAACCAGGAGAAAAAATACAGTAATGTCATGTTAATGAAAGAAATAAAAAACTTAGAAAATTATAGCAATGTATATTATGCCATGAAAGCAAGGACTTAAGAGGTGCTACTTTTAGTTAACAGCATACCAAGGATCCAACTGTATAAGAAGTTAAATAAAATAAAGGATAATATTAAGTATAGCATAACATGGACAAACAACACTCCAGCCTGACAGAGAAAAGAGGAGGCAGAAATTTTAAGTATGTTCGCCACCTTGAGTTATATATTATAAAAGATATTAAAAAAGATACAAATGTAGAGTCTAGCAAAGGCTGGTATTGACTTTTTGCAGACAAACACTGGGAAGTCAACGTTCTAATAATAAGAAACCACAAATAGCTCTAACACAACTCCCATATTTACCAATTGGAAAAAATGCTTTATATTATTCAGTCCTGAATTTATTCATCTATGCAGATACAAAATTATAGGGAAGACTAATGTAGTCAAGGAAGGAGGCCAAAAATGATCTGTTTTGCTGCCCTACCAGGACTGCAAATGAAAAAGTGGTGGCCATTTCACAGGCCACAGGTTTTTCTTGGTTTTTTTTTTTTTTTTTTTTAATTCTTTAATTATTTAACTGACTAGAAAAAAATACCCACAGACACATACATAAAAGTACTTTCATACATGTACATACCATATGTATGCAAGTTTTATACAGTAATTTCAATAAAGGATCTCCATATTTCATTACAACTGTTATATTACATAAAGTTGGCCAATGACCCAAATAGCATGTTTTGAATTTGACATTATAATTATCCAAGAGCAAACTATATATTCAAGATGCAAGTAACATAAGTAACTGGGGCCATGCATTTATCTTTTCAATGTGTGAAGGGAAGGTTTTTAGCAGTAAGAATAGCAAAGAGACTAATTCCCATAGTTCAGCCATCAGTTGATAATTCCTTCAAAATAATACGGATGTCTCAGATTCAAATTAATATCTGCAATGATGTTTTCCAGAATATAACAATTTTGGGACCCTGTAAGATGGTAAAACTTTACATCTTAAACTGATTGGAGAGAAAATTATTTTAGTAACACCCCCCACCCACCCCGGACAAATATGTGTCTTGCTTCCTTTGTATAAGCATCTGGTACAGTTTAACTGAAAATCTCAGACTTCAATTCCTCAATTACCCACTCGTTTTTCTTTCCTTGCTCTACAATCCATATTAGCTATTATTCTCACCTGCCCCCCCACCCCATTTTTACTATCAGCTTTTTTCAGGACAAACTTCTAGACAATTAATATATGAAATTAGTAGACACCAAATGCAATAAGCAGCTCTTAAGAAATTAACTCTATCTTTTTAATAACTATGCAGTGTCTAATCTGTTTCTTACGGTCCTTTTATTTTATTTTTTTATTAAATAAATGTTCTGCAGTCAGGAAGAACCTACAGTAAACAAAACTTTCTCCACTATCGTATCAGAAACTTGCAAAGCAAAAGTAGATAAAGCAAATGATGTAAATAGACAACAGGAACACATCTTAATTCCAGACATTATCACAGGTAGTTAATCTGAATCCCAGATTCAGTTCAACTTGCTTAATACTGTGGGGATGCGAATGTTGTAAGCATGAGGACTAACATTTGTAAGTCACTTTTTTCAGTCCCTTTGTAACTTTGACCAGACAATAAATAAATAGTTGTTAAGTGGAGGACCAATGTACTTTTCAAAATGATGCATAATACCTCTCAGGCTCCCTGCACCAACTAACCTTTTTAAAAACTCATCTAAGAAAATCAACAGGCAATTGGCAAGCTGCTAATATATTCAGTTGGATAAAACTTAGAAGACTGAGTAGGAAATAAAAACCCTTTCATAATGTTTACTATTATCACTGTCTCTAGGCCCATACTATAGACCAGTATAGAAATAAGTTTGAAAAAGGTCCATGACAGTCATTACAAAAACATCAGCTTAGCCCAGAAAAATTAGACAGGGGGGAAAGATTGACTAGCCTTAACTTTTTTGTGTATAAGAAAAAGAAGAAACTCTTCTTTTTAAATGTTCTGCTGTTATTATAATTATATGAAAAAAGTTCCAGTATTTCTTGTAGTGTTTTGTTGCTGACTTGGTCTACACCTCTATCATTGTTATAAAGATGGAAATGAACATGTTTTTTCCTGTCAATTACGGTACCTAAATAAAGTTAACCTGTGTTATTCAAGAGAATGTTCCCATAAAAGTGAACACTAAACTAGTGATGGTATGAAATATCCAGGATGCTGAAGGAATATTGGGGACCACCTTTTCCAGTTTGCCTTCTAGGCAATGGGTTAGGGTTTTGGAGTTGGCATCAAAGTAGCCATTTGTGAAATCACTCATAAAATTATCTCAAAACTCCAAATATGTCAATCACCTAAAGTATTGGGAAACCTTGGGTTGTGTTTTGCTTTACCATGTCTTCGAAAAAACTAGCATGAATAAAGTTTAGTAGTTTAGCTAGAAAGAAATAATAAAAATGTTGGTTCAGACCATCAGCTCTGAAAAAAGGCATTCTCTCAGCCCACATGGTTGTTCTTGTGGAGAAATTAGGAGGCGAAAAACGTGTTGGATATGTTTACCATCTTATCTGTAAAAAGTAAATGTGGGATATACATAAACAAATAAATAAAAATGATCTAAATAATCAGGAGCTCTGCTTTATTAGACTCCACATTCATGCAAGAAATTCAGATTAGGATGGAAAAGAATTGTTTTTGAATAGCAAAAGCACAAGGGCAAGACTAATGATATTAGGAAATCATGGCACCTTCCTCCCTTAACATGTATTTAAATAAAGGTGGGGAGTAGGCTTTATTCAACAAAGCAATATATGTCTATTCAATTTATATTTAGGCAAGGGATATATGTGATACTGCTCCAAATTCATGCACATCTTTTAAAATAGTGAACAACAAAAGATCCTTGCATAATTTGTTTATTAAGACAGACACATGAAGCTCATTATATAAACATCCGTTCTACTGCAGCTTATTACAGATGACTAGGCCTGTTTAGAATACAAAGCTGAATAAGAGTAGGAATTGCTTTAGTTTCTCAACTGACTCCCACTTTGCAAGATGTTAACAGCAATCACCAGATGTAAATGCCAGCAACATTTTATCTTCTTCCATTAGTGTTTGGGAAAGGAAGGATAGGAGAATCTACACTACAGCCAGTGAATGCAGAGAAGGTAGAATACCCTGTGGGATTCTAGCATTTATGTTCTAAAAAGCACCAAGGAGGATAATCACAGTGATAACAAACAGAAAGAAGCAGCATATATGGACAAATCAATCTCAGATATAGGAAAGCACAGTGACACATACTGCTTTTCAATCAAGATCTAATAAAGGGCAATAGCTAACAGCAAAAGCCAAGAGCTCACTAAATTTCCTGTATTTTCATCTTTTTTATGCCATCTCCAGTCTGCAATCAAGGGCTATTAATACTGGACAAATTTTATAGCTCCTTTAAGATTTTTTTTTGTGTGCCTTTGAGTCAGTGTTGATTCCTAATAAATGCCTGGACTAGTCCTTGCAATTTTATTGGCAAGATTTCGGAAATAGTTAGCTCTTGCCTTCTTCCTAGGGCTGAGAGAGTTACTGGCCCAAAGTCACCCAGCTGGCTTTGTGCCTAAGGCATGACTAGAACTCACAGTCTCCCAGTTTCTACCCTTATGCCTTAACCACACCACCAAACTGGCTCTCTGTTTTAGAGGTTACTGAGCTAATATGAATCACTTAGAACAATGAAGAGCTACTAGATAGTAGAACACTGTGTATCCTTTCTAGCAAAACTTATCCCTAATGTGACTACTTAGGGTATTGTCTCAGAACAGTATACAATGTACAGCAAATAGGAACATCCTTATCTAGTTTGATAATACCTTTGATTTGGGGGATGGATGACTCACGGCAACTACTTCCTAACAGAAGTTTTAAAGATTCAAACTTGAAGTCCAACACAATAAATAAGCCATTTTTACACTCAATGCAATGTTTAGATTCAGAAATTCAATGATGGAATGGAATAGAAAAATCCTGTGTAACCTCAAATTACAGCTTGATCTGCCAGCTTTTTCACAGACAAGATTATTACCATTTCCTTCCAACATCAACCAAAATCAACTCTCTAGAGTGATGGATATGACAATAATAATAAACACATTTGAAGATTGAAATAAAGTAAGAAAATACTAGGAAAACACACAGGGTCACATTTAGGCTAGAACACAGACCATTAGTGACTAGAACAGGGTTGGACTACTACTGCGTAACCTTAAAGATGAAATATATTTTGCACTTTCAGGAAAAATGCATTCCACGATACAGCATTCACCTTTCTCTATTGAGAAGGCAAAAACATTGATCTAACTGGGATATTTTATAGTAACTTTAAACATACAATCACCTGATTTTAAGTTTCTCTTTTCTTAATAAGTAAAAGTTGGTCAGTTTGATGTAGTAATTAGGGCACCAAACTAGAAATCAAGTGACTGTGAGTTCTAATCCTGCCTCAGACACAAAGCCAGCTGGGTAATCTTCAGCCAATCTCTCTCTCTCAACCCAAGGAAAGAAACAATGGCAAAACACTTCTAGGAAAATCTTGCCAAGAAAACTACGGAGACTTAAAATGTCCAAGCAGTTTCCAGTAGTCAACGCTAACTTGAAGCCAGTAAAATAAAAGGTGATCAAACTTTTTATCATAATTTGATAAATACAATAGGATTCCACAAATAATGTGCCATTCTTTTCTTAGAAAACTGATGGGGTCAAGTTTTAAAAATGCTGAGCCACTATTCCCACCCAACCACCATCCACAGAAAACTGACAAAAGAATGAATTACTGAGGAATCTTCACGTAGTTTTATTTAATGTTTTTGGTATTAAAAGTACCTTAAAGAATTATCTTGAATGATATATTACACTAACATGTTCAAAGTACAATACCAAACATAAATAAGTTTAGTCTTTTCACTAAAACAATGAACGATACCAAAGCAGAACTAAAAATACAAAAAGTTATACAGAATACAAAGATTTATTATATGCAAATATTTAAAATTATGCAAGTGTTTATTACAGACACACTATTTGCTGTGTCGATCTGTTGTAAGCTTGCACTGTTCTCACTTAATGTAAGCTTCCATTTTTCTTTCAGCTGCTATGACATTTTGAATGTATAAGCATAATACTGGGCTCATGTCTGAACATTATTTTGCATTTAACACTGTTATGGCAGTTGTTAATATTCCTTTCTGGATATTATTACCTCTTTTGGTTTCATTCCCCAAGAGAGATTATGAAACTAAAGTCCTATGTTTTGAAAGATCTTTTATTTAAAGTTACATGACGTTTCTTAGCATACAGATCTCAAAGTATACGATATAAGTGCTTTAAAGAAAAAATAATTATCTTGAGTGAAGAATACATTTTCAAAATATGAATTGTTTCTAATTGCTACTGATACAGTATATTTTACAATACTGAAAAATGCAGTTTATTAATACAGATAACAGTATGCAATATAGTCTTAGAGGTTTCCTATCCTGCTTCTCTTTGTCTCATCAGTCACTGCCTTCACCTGAAGTACCGGCAACACACTCAACGCAATTTTCATTCCCCCAATGCAAAAATGCCAACATACACATTATATAGACATTTTCCTGCTGAAAAGCCTTTCTTAGTCTTTTAATTGAAGAGCTACTGCCACATATATAAGGAGTGCATGTATAAAACAATCATTCTCTACATGGAATATGTCAGTTTTATGCTGTACATAGTCCAATATATTACGAGCTTCAATACATTTCTCATATATTTAATGGAAAGATTAAATAATTGAAATGAGAATTTCTGGAGTCAAAACCATTACATTTCCAATTTCCAGGCTGCTAATTTTAGTTATGTTTATTATTTTATTATTAATTTGTACTGTAGCTTTATTCTTTACAGGAGGTGAAGGAAATGTATTCAGTGTATATGTCTTGACATAAATTATATGTTAACATGAGCATAACAGTAGGAAAACTGGATTTTTTCTGTATGTTTCCATTCCTCAATTTATATTTTAGATTGTAGAGCAAATATCATATACGGAGAATAATCAGAAAATCTTTCCCCATTAGATCTTTTCCAAAGCTGCTTCTAAGGTCATTAAGAACAGCTATCAATCCTGATTTATCATTTCTGATGTTCTTTTAACAAGATACTGCCGCCCTGGAGATAAGTTTCTAAAATATTTAATTATGTTAAAGTCATTAGGCAATCCTGCTGTATCTAGCAGACTAACTGTAGGGCTTAAGTAGTATGATTATCAAGCACCATACCTAAAATGGACTAGCAGTATGCCTGTGTGGCAAGCTCAATTATTATCTTTTTATGACAAAACAATTTCTTAAAATCTTTAAAGACTGATTTCATTGAATAATATCCTTTTGTATAAATAAATGTGCTTTAAGATAGGGGTATATATTACATTGTTGTTGTTTAAGCCCTGAAGAGTCCTAGAACAATTGGGGGATCAATGCTATAAATCAGAAGCCAAGGAAAACAATTTTAAATTTGCCCATAGTCTATTCTTATCATGAAATTTTATTTCTGCTAAAAAGACTTCTTTTAAGAAACAGAGTAGAAGAAATAAATTTACTAAAAGAATTCAATCAGTTCCAATGAAGTTAATGAAACAGTTGATAAAATTATTTTAGAATCAGGTTTATTTGTTTGGATAACTTTTAAAATCAAAACTGTCCTTGGTCTCAAAAGAATATAAAGATGTCTACGTTTTCTATTTCTGCAGAACTCATGTATTAACAGGAATTGGATATATACTTTTAAAAGTGCTTAATCAGGAAGTCTACAATTATATAAAAAAGATGCTTCTCAGCTGCTTATCCATAATTTCAATATTCATGCCCTTCGATTTCCAAATCCACAAAATGTTCTGTTTTATTTCCTCCCAGGCCAAATACCAAAACATATTATTGAATGTGTATCATTTAAAGTTAAGAACAAAATATAAATGTACTGCTGGATCAGAGGAAAGAAACAAAGTATTACAAAAGAACAAAAAAACAAAATGCACTACTATGATATCCAAATAAAAGATTGGGGACTCAGTTCACAGATATTTTAAGGGTAAATCCAGATGGTTGGTTTTTAACTGCTCTACATTCCAGCAAAAAACATCAAGTGGTACTTTGTCAATTCCAATTGTTTTTCTTCACATGATTGCAGACATATACTATGGTGGTACAGAGCTTCAGATTAAGGCATAAAAGTATCATGGGATGGAGATGGCTCACAGCATCTGTTGGCAACTCCTTTTGAAAAAGCAATTGTTCACTTAGGGAAACCTTATTCTATAGAAAAATATAGCTTCCTTTTGAGAAGAATCCCACAAGCAAGCTGTTGAAGCACAACTACCGGGAGCCCTTGACTTACAACCATTCTTTTAATGACCGTTGAAAGTTACAATAGCATTGAAAAAAATAGGTTTATGACCAGTTTTCTTCTTCTTCTTCTTTACTTCCTCTTTTACCACTTCAGGTATCAAGAGAAATACAAAGTTCTGGTTGCTTACTTCTGGCGCCCTCAACCATCATTATTTGATGCTGTTGTAGTATGTCTTTGATATTGTCTCTCCACCTTCTTCTGAGGTCTTCATCATGTTCTTTTGTCTTCCCCTCTTTTTTCCCTTTTTTTAAAAAATCTCCTGTTCCTTATGGTCACATGATCAAAATTCAGGTGCTTTGCAACTAGCATGTATTTATGACCGTTGCACTGTCCCGGAATCATATGATCATCATTCTGACCTTCCCAGCCAGCTTCTGACAAGCAAAGGCAATAGGAGAAGCCAGGTTTGATTAACAACTGCCTGATTCAGTTAACAACTGCAGTGATTTACTTAATGGTGGCAAAAAAGTTGCTAAACTGGGGCAAAACTCACTTAACAAGTGCCGTGCCTGGGAACAGAAATTTGGGGCTCAATTGTGCTCAAGAAACACCTGTACTCGACCTGTACTGTAGCTCTAATTCATGCAGATAAATATAAAACGTAGCATTCTTCCTTCAGAACCTTAAAGTGGGATATATTTCTAATAAGACTCTCTCAAAGTTGCCATAAATTGTAATATTTATAGTTAGTAGGATCTTAAGAGTTGAGAATTTTGCCATTTTCCCCCCTGCAAGTATACCATGTATTTAGGGAAGAAACTAAACTTTAAAGACAAGAATACATATCTCAGGATAGCAAATGCTAAGCCCAAAACTTTTCACATCAATCCAAACTATTTTCCATAGCCCAGTATTATCATAAACCATTCCGATTCACTATCTTACATCTTCTAGTTCTGTTTTTCTTTATAAAAGAAAACCTAGAGTAACTACCAGGGATATACCAACTGAGAGAGGCCGGGAAATATACAGAACAATCAATCTCAGTTACTCATTTTACATCTAAAAATAAAAGTGTGCTTTGTCTATAAGAATGTTTTTATCCTAGCTTAAAAAATCTGAAGCTATCGTTTGAGAGGTAATCAAGGATTCGTCTAAATATGTCATCTCATTGTTAAAAATTAAACCTACATAAAGCATAGTGAAATTGCAATTTTAAATAGCAAATCCTTGCCATTAAAGAAGTAGGCACCATATTTGTAATAATACTCCCTCTGGAGGTCTAATAGAAAGATATCACTTTTATCTTAAAGTGAAAATAAATTGGTCAATAAATAAGAAACAGTGATCCATAAATAACAATCTCACTTCCCTTACATGTATTCATCCTAGATGTACATAAAAGAAAATGGCATGTGCTAATATGTCTTTCTCTGATTAATAAGATTCCTTCTTCTAAATCAAGATTTATAATTTAGTCCATTGTAGAAGACAACTAATCACACTTTAAATATGGAATGAAATATGTAGTCTATAACTCTATGAAACCTACATATCATGGGCCAATAAATAAACAATAAAATAAAAGCAAAAACAAATTTGTGGTTTCATTACAAAGGAGAACTGGATTAATTCACTGTAAATCATCATCCCTAATATTCTTATTGTCAGGAGGAAGAAAACAAAGTTCTACATTAACCACATATGCTAACTTTATTATAAATACAATTATTTTATTGTTAAGAATAAACAAAAGTAGAAAATTGTAAAGCTATTATAAATATACATAGCATTTTATATGTGCTACCTTATTTCTCATTCAAAGTCAAGGGACGTCCTTATTAGTTTATTCAATCTTGGAACACATTTTACCCTTTACAACATCAGATCATTAATACATACTAATCAAACCTTTCCTTAACTGACTATTGCCTGGCCATAAATATTGTGAGATGTAGAAACAGAATTATACTCACATCATACTTTGCAATTCTAGAATGAAGTTTGTTGATCTCCCAGTTGATCTTCCACTGCTAGATGGAACAGTTGACATTGGACTAGGTCCAGTACTGCTCATCTAAGTAAATAGCAGACAAGAGCAACACATGAAATATAGCAAATGAACCCCATAAATCTTCAGAGGTATTTGAACATATCAAACCTAACTGTGCTCCAACCAAAAAAATTGCAATACTTTCTTCAGCATGTGAAAATTTTCAGGATGCATTTTATCAAACAGGTAGGCAAAAATAATTCATACTAATAAACATTATTGTGACTCCAATTCAAGCTTTATTTTGACCAACATCCTACGTAAACATCTAATATTTTTCTAGTGCTAACCTAAAAGAAGTCAATATTTAATATGTAATATTAATATGTAAGCTGAATTATATTAGCTATACCATTGTACAGTAATTACTGTGACTCTGATATAATTCAACTGGTAAATTTTGATCCCTTTTTGACATCAATATTAGATAACATGTTAAATTAAATGTTAAATGTTAATACACACATTATTAACTTCAAAAATATATTATAAAATGCATTTTTCTGAATTTTTGAATTCTGAATTTTTTGTAGTTCAATATCTGAAGTGAATATTAATCAGTAACAATTTTCTGAGTCCTTCCAATATGAGATATCAGAGCTGAATTGGGATTTTCAGTGGGATCCATTTGTGGAGCTTAAGAGATGACCCTTTAAACATTGTTTGTCTGGTGGCAAATACACAGACAGGCAAATACTCTGCAATCTTCAAAAATGTTCAGAGGAATTGCTATATATTTTGAACAAGTACAACTCTTCTTGGTCCCTTATAAAAAAAAATCATCTTCTTTTTGAACCTGAAAAGGTACTGCTACTGAGTGGATCCCTTAAAGCAATCTTTTTTTCAGCCTTACAAATCATATACACTTAGTACTGAATAAAACAAAAACAAAAAAATCCTACTAATCAGTCTGTAAAACTTTATAGAACTTGCAAATGTCTGAATCCAAAAGTAAAACCTCATGGCAACAAGATATATCAAAGAGTACATTAGATAGCTCAGGCTCAGTCAGTCAATCACCAAAATTTTGTAACAATATTAGAGGAGAGGGAGAGGGAGGGAGGGAGGGAGGGAGGGAGAGAGAGTTCTCATATGAGAATATGGATTTTTTCAGTGTGTGTGTATAAGAACTCTTAAAAAAATGGTTACTATTATCTTTAAATTTGGGGTTTCCTTATGAAACATCTAGGAGTACTACAATTACATTACAAATTTACTTCTGTCCTTCTGAACTGTTTCAGAATATGTTTTCAAATTATTATATCCTACTCTAAGTATATTCTGTGTGTGTATTATGCATGTCTCTCTCTCTCTCTCTCTCTCTCTCTCTCTCAGACATATATATAAAAACCTCTCCCCCATATAAAATCAGAAAGGGTGATCCTGTTTTTCTCTTGAAAACTGTCATCTTCAAGCATCATAGCAATCAATTTCACACACTCACTTTTTTCCCTGCCTCCATTGGTTTTTACAGAGGGAGAAAGAAAGGTTCTAATTCCTATATCCCCCTTCCCAGGCTGATGGATGTCAGCACTCACCAGTATTTTTGTTCAGTTTTAAATGCCTGAAGAGGGTTTATGTGTGAGGTGGCACCATTAACTTATCCTCAGTGAATCCCTAACAAGTTTGAACTCTTCCTTTGGGATATTTTTCTTTTAACACAGAGGATGGGTAATCATTTTAAAATGAACACCTTGGACTTTGGAGGCTTAACTGGCCATTCAAAGCAATCTATATTTCTACATGGGTATAAGGCTACAAACACAAACTTCCATTAATACCACCTCAGAAATGCTCTTTTCCAAGTCATTCTGCACTTTCCATGTTCAAATTGGGTAAGACAAACCATTCTCAAAGAGTTATTCCAAATTAAGGGTAAAACTTTTAAATCTCCAGCCACTTTAAAGGTGCTGCTGGGTATTCAACTGCTTTTCATGTAATATCAGGGTATCACAAATTGCAAGGTTGGAAAGAACTTTGAAAATCATCTAATCCAAGTCCATATTCAGTTTGGAAATCTACTACTACAGTATCTCTAATACCTCCAGAAAGAATAGTCCAGCATTTCTTCATACAGTCTGTGTCACTGCTGAATTCTTACTTAGATGAAACCTAACATTGACTTAAATCAACTTCCTTGTAATTTACATTTATTGTTTCTTATCCCATCTTCTGGAACAATTTTTAAAGGCTCATCCAACACTTGAAGACCTCTATCATGTTTCCCCAGTCATCTTCTCTCCAGACTAAACATACCAAACACCTCCAAGCATTCCTTCTTGTTTTTCTTTTCAGGCCTCTTATCATCTTGTCTTTTCTATGGTTATGCTCCAGTTATCCTTTGTCTTCCTAAAACGTGATGCCCAAAATAGGATGCAATATTTTAGATATGGTCAGACTACCAGAGGGGGAAAAAACCCATTTATTGACAAAAACATTTTGTCAATCCAGGTAATAGTCTTCAGCTTAGTGACCAAAGTGGTAAGCGACCGAACTTGCCACAAAAAATGTAAAATATTACAGTCGTAACTCAAGAACTATCTATATAGAAGTGTATTTCCCATTTTAGAACTTCATGATGCTAATTTATATTCATCTTGGAATCCAAGGCAACCAATTTTTTTTGCACATATGGCCGAGTATGAATCTTTCCCGAAAGTACATTCTCTACTCAAGCCTGTGATGTTTTCTATTCAGTGTAGGACTTTCCATTCTCTCTACCAAAATTCATTTTGCTTTTTTCTACCCATTCTAGCCACTTGCCGTAGAACTGAGTAACAGGAAAACAATTTCTCATGCAACCTCCAATCTTGAACTACTTTAGTGTAGAGTACTACTGTGGTTGAAACAGTATTAAAGGAAAACTTTCTTCTATAGTCCTTCACTTAATATAAGTCAGGAACAAAGCAGCTGCACACTTCTCCAAATATGCAGGGATAAGATGGAGGGGTGACTGAGTCGGAAACTGCACAAGCCCCTTGTGAACGGGGCTAGAATTATCTTAATGCTTTGTTTAAAAACAACAACAACAACAGCTGGGTTATCTTGGAGATCTTGACCTTTTCGGTCATCCAGATGGAACCTTCAGGAGGGGATTAGCTTCACCTGTTCCAGTAAGAAGGCAAATCATAAGATTTCTTTCTGTCTCGAGAAGAAAAGCCCTCCCTTTCAGTCTTTAGTTTGGTTTTTGGAAATGCTAGTGTTTCACAGCTCCATTTTGAGGGCCGAGAACAGAAAAAAAAATAGTAGTTAAAAAAACAGAAGCCACCGCTACCATAATTGGAAGCCTGTAAGCAAGAAGACACCGCCACCCATAAGCCCCACGTGGCCGCCAAGAGGCGAGGCGAAGCCGATGAGGACGGCGGGCGGCAGGACACTTTCCCCCCGCTGCTCAAGCCAGCAAGCTGGTTAGCAAACTGGCACGGACCCGCGGCCTGCACGTGACCTTTCCCGGCCCAGGAGAGCCACATGTTCGCTGTCATGCATGCTTATTCGGCATTTAATTCCACCTTTTCGTTCAATATACCAGAGACGCCGCTATCCCGGCGTTTCTCAACCTAAAAGGGTCCGGGCAGAACGGGGCTGGCTCGGTCCTGTCCCGAAAGGAAGCGCGGGCCCCTTCGGGACTTTCCCTGGGTCTTGGCGGGGCGGGTGGGGGGGTGGGGAGCTCCGTTGTATCCCCGCCTCCGCGCGCGCGGCCGCCTGGGCGGGCAGAGGCTTCCCCCGACAGTACCTGAGCAGCCCTTTCCGCAGGAGCGGCGTCTCAGCGGGCGGGAAGAGCCATGGCGGCGCTTCCTGCGCGAGTCGCGGCGAAAGACGCGTCGCCTCTGATTCGTGGGCCAGGCCGACAAAACTGGCCACGCCAGGAGGCGCGATTTCGGTTGAGAAGGAGATTCGCCTCGGCTTTTCCCTGAATCGTTTTTTTTGCACGATTTTGTATTTCGTGACCAGCGACTTCATTACGGTCCAAAAGCAAGGGGAGTTCACGTACTACAACAAAGCAGGGAAAATTTTGCTTCCGTTTTGGTCCAAGTTTTCATCACTTGCCAAGATAACGTGGCTCGAGCGTGGGAAGTTTCATTCCCAAACTGCGAAGAATATGAAGTGTTTTATTGAGATGCGGAAAACATTTCATCAGACCACCCTGCACCGTTAAAAATAATTACTTCCCCCAGCCAAGATTTGTTAGACGGTTTAGATAATTAACTTGTTGCACATCAAAGTCACATCCTATGCATGTCTTATTTCCTTTCTTCCGAACATTAAAAAACTGGCAAAAGCAGAAGCACTCAAATCAATTTTCTCCAATAAATCCGACTAACATGAAACTCAAAACCTACTGTAATATTCAATGGGTCAATGTACTGCAGTTGCTCTTGCTTTGAATCTAAATGCAGCTGCGTGCCATATCCTGCAAAGTGAATTCAGATGTTCAGATGGAATAAGAGATTTCAACATGCTTTAGTTTATACTTGAACCGTTAGATGAAGATAATATTTTATTAACACTATTTAAAACGAGTAATTATAAAGTTCTAGTTAAATCTATGTGATATTTTGGGAGTTCTTCGGAAGTCTGTTCACAAAATATAATTCAAAAGACAATAAAACATTGCATCAAAAAAGTTTTATTTCTATATGAAAGCTAGCACACTCAGCAATTTAATATGTCGTTTTGGACACCTCGTGGTAGTTTCAACTCCAGTTCAAAATAGCATTTTGATATACTGTAGTGTTAATCTAAATTTGATGGTGTCTAGAATTTAATCTTCTCTAACTATACTTAACAAAATCAGTTTCTGAAAAGAAACTTCTAAAAAGTTCATATGAATCCATGCTAGTTGTGATACAGAACATAAGTAGTTCACTACTTTTAGTACTACTGCATTCCACTTAATCTTCATTCCTAATGACTTTGTAGACAAATTTCTGTGTTGCAGTTTCTTTGGCAAAAAATTAAAAATGATTTTTGATTATTACCAAGACCAAATCTTGATTAACTTCCTAGCCCAAACTGGTTTACAAATCCATGTTTACAGGGAATAATGTTAACAGCCTTATGTTTAAATAGAATGTTTGGCAAAGGTACTTAAGATTACGTATCCACAATTTATGTGGTTATAATAATGCTTTTGTTCAAAGTTGAGAATATTAATTTATATGAACTTTGTCAGCTTGGAAGTAACATCAAATAGACATATGATAGTAATAAAACTCATCCTAGGAAAGAGTTGCGTTTCTGTCCAATTCACTTCTTTAAAAAAATTACCATATTAAACCTTTTTCCCCCAAATCTCAAACTTAAGCTGTTTGGACTATAAATGCTTTGAATTTATTTAGAAGAACTTAGACCTTGTGTCAGCAGATGATTTCTTTCTTTTTCATTAAAGTAACCTATTTAGACTTTTTTGGGGGGGAAAAAACCAACAGAAAAAGTTGTGTCTACTTTAAGAATTAATCTGATGAAAACCTGAAAAAAGCTATTTTAATCAATAGCAAAGAAATCCTCTGCTCATGCAAGGTTTGAAGCACTTCAATAGAGAATCATTTTTGAACTGTGCAGTCATATATAATATCCTAGCTACTTATATGCTACGCCAGGGGTGTCAAACTCAAGACTGGTGGGCCGGATCTGGCCCACGGGGCCAGCCTAGAAATAGCAAAGGATCGGCCCACAGTGCCTCTGGCAGCCAAAATGGGGTACGGGGGGGGGGCGCTACATGCAGCCCGTTTTTAGTCTGGATGGCCTCCTGCAGCACTTTGCCAGCCAAAACGGGGCACGGGGGGCCGCTTGCTTTTGTCTATTAACAGGTACAAGGTAAATCATACAATGAACAATGTCCCACAGTTGCTCATAGCAAAGGCCGATAAGCATCTTTTTAATGTTGTGCAACAGTGGTCTGAAGTATTCTTGCCTCTAGTAAGACAGTTGACATACTGAGAGTATCTTGCTAGCTCTTGGGTTAAATAAGCACTGTAGAAATCTCCTAACTCAAGGGGTGAGTCTGGGTATCTCTCTTCAGCCCACATAATCTGGTCAGCCAGAGTTTGTAATGCATTGTTTATGCAAGCATGTGGAGGAATAAACAATATGTAAATATAATGAATGAGAAAAACTCATGTGGAGAATAAAATGGTTTGCAATTGATAATTAATGTCTCTAAATCCATATCACTGAGCCTAGGTGGCGCAGTGGTTAGAGTGTTGAACTGCAGGCCACTTCTGCTGATTCAATCTAGCGGTTCAA
>JANHFL010008615.1:139135-153196 GCA_032468155.1 Oxyrhabdium leporinum
TGTCACCTGTTTTGCCCAGCAAAGCGCTGCAGGAGGCCGTCCAGGCTGAAAATGGGGCACCGGGGAATACACATCCCCTCCCCACATGCCCTGTTTTGGCCGGCAGGGTGCTGCAGGAAGCATCCATCCCGTCTTCCCACCAGCCAGCCTGTGGAGAACTACAATGTTAATCAGGCCCTCAAACCAAGTTTGATACCTCTGTGTAATGCTTATCAATGGATAATCAATAATTTTCTGCAATGATTCTGTTTCTTCTTGGTCCTTTATTAAGGGCTGGATTGATATTCTAGGATCCTGATTTTCAAAGTCAGAGTAAAAGAAATCATCAAGCAAACTTACAGTTTGCAAATTACAGTAGTAAAAACAAATAGTCATTGTTTGTTATGCAGTAATGTTTAAATATATATTGACACAATGCCTTTTATATTATTACTGTATTCTTTTACTCCACTTTTGTATCAACAACTGATGATGCAAAAATGTAACTCCACTAATGAAATTTTGTGATGTGGACTTAGAGATATTAATTATCAAATGCAAACCATTTTATTCTCCACAAGAATTTTTCTCATTCATTTTATTTGCAATGTATATTCCTCCACAAGCTTGCATAAAATGCATTACAAACTCTGGCTCACGAGATTATGTGGGCTGAAGAGAGATACCCAGACTCGCTCCTCATTGTGCTAGGAGATTTCAACAGTGCTAATTTAAGCCAAGAGCTACCAAGATACTTTCAGTATGTCAACTGTCTTACTAGAGGCAAGAATACTTTAGATCACTGCTGCACAATATTAAAAGATGCTTATCAGCCTTTACCATAAGCAGCTGTGGGACACTGTTCATTGTATGATTTACCTTGTACCTGTTCATAGACAGACTTAAAACCATAAAACCAACAATGAAATCAATAAAATCTTGGATTGAGGAGGCAAAGTTAAAGCTACAGGCTTGCCTTGATTGCACAGATTGGAATGATTTCAAAGATACCTCTGCATACTTGGATGCACTCACAGATATTGTAACATCATATGTTAGTTTTTGTGATGACCTATATGTGCCAACCAGAAACCTGTGAATAAACAGTAACAACAAGCCTTGGTTCAATACAGCTACATCGTGCCAAAGAGGAAGCCTATAGGAAAGGAGATAGAATGCTGTACAATCAGTCCAGAAATGGACTGGGAGATCAGAGCAGGGAGATCAGAGCAGCAAAAAGAAGCTACTCTGAAAAGCTGAGGAGTCAGCTCTCAACAAATAAACCAGTGTGGGAAATTCTTAAAAATATCACTGGTTACAGCAAACCTCCTTCCCATGTTGAAGGGAATCGACAGCTAGCAAATGACCTGAATGTGTTTTACTGTAGGTTTTAGAGGAAACCACTGTCAACTATCACCACCATTTCCATCTCAGATACACCAGCAACCAACAACCCTAACCCTAATCTTATCTTCTTATGACTATACCTTTGTTGCTTGTATCTTACGATTTATAGTAATTCTTTTATTTAGTATCCTAGTATGATTTATGTTGATTGCTTATTTAGTATCCTATAACTATCACTGAGTGCTGTATCTTATGATTTATGATGAATGTATTTATGATTATAATCATGATTTATAACTTGTATGAATACTGGGAGCTTATGCACCAGAGACAAATTCCTTGTGTGTCCAACCACACCTGGCCAATAAAGAATTCTATTCTATTCTATTCTATTCTATTCTATTCTATTCTACTTCTACTTCTACTTCTACTTCTACTTCTACTTCTACTTCTATTTATTTCTATTCTATTCTATTTCTATTCTATTCTAATATAGAATGTTTCTAGTTTATCAAATCAGTAAGGACTTTGTCATAACAGATAGATAAACATGGTGGAAAAACACTAGTTTTTTTATCTAGTAGTGGCTTAAGCCTTGACTAAGAGATTCTTTCTGTGCTCATAAAGGTCGAACCTATTACCTTTGATACATTGAAGGGATAGGCCTTCTTCCCAGAATATACATAAAACTAATAATTAGGTCACTGATAGTATTCTGCCTAGAAACCTGATATTCTTTTGCTTTCTATTTTTTATGCAAATACTATGACTATGCCATAGTTTAGTTTAAAGGCAAAAAAAAGTATATTTTAGGAAACCAAATATTTTTTTCCTCAAGATTTTTTGCAAAGAACAGTCATGAAATCCCAGGAAAGGCATGGTTGCTTTAAGGAGCTACAAAAACTGCTATGTTTGTATCTCTGCATGCTCTGAAACACCTTGTTTATTGGGAGAGCCACAGATATGACCTTAGATAAACGATGTAGCCACAGGTACAAAAACATGTTTTAAACGTGGGAGAAAAGAAATTCAGCTTAAGAAAGAAGGGAAAACATTGTTACACTTTCAAAATTCTATTACTTTAGTCTACAAATAGTCATCACATAATGGTAACTGGGATTGGAAGTCATAAAAGCTGAAGTCACATGATTGTGCCTCTTAAACAATGAACATTCCAGCATTTCCGGTTGCCATCATTAGGCAAGTCACCATAGAACGTTAATAGAGATTATCATGCGGTTGCTATTTGTGAATTCCTGCCAGTTTCCCCATTGACTTTGCCTGTAGGAAGCCAGTAAAGATTAACACAAATGGCAGTAACTGAAGGACGCTGCAATGTTGTAATTGCAAGGTGGGCACCATGTGACCACAGAGACACTGCAATTGACATATGTACAGGACCAGTCATAAGTACTTACTCATTCAATGCCAGTGTAAGTTTGAACAGTCGTTGTACAAGTGATTGTTAAAAGACGACTGCCCAAATATCAGTAAAGTAGAATTCTAACATTCATGTCCTGCCTGGTCTACCTTAAAAGACTGTTAGCTTATCAGTCAGAAGTATTACAAGTAATAGCCAGTAGTACAGGCAGTCCCCAGATTAACATTGTCCAACGTATGGACCACGCATGCTTGCAAACAGGATGCCTATTAAAAATGGTGGACGGTATTCTCCTTCTAGCTGACAAACCATTCAAGCCATGCAATGGTTTTATTAACTGCTAAAGGTGTGTGTTTTTAAAATACATCCTGTTTTCACTAGTTCATTAGCTCAAGGAAGGACAGTGCCATCTGACATTTTTAGTAATAGGCAGTTTGTTTGCAAGTACAAGTTCGGACTTGCATAGAAATTTGACCTAAAGACAGACTTATGAATGTATCTCAATCTTTAGGATCTTGCCTGTGTCTTCAGGATCTTGCCATTTTTCTCAAAATGGCAATGGCAATATTGAAAGCTCTACCCCTTTCAGCCATGTATATGTAATGCACAGAAGACAAAACTTGTACCTCACTGCTGCTTTTTGTGACTGATCTCCTTGCCCCCTTGGCCCCAGCAAATACAGCCTATTTTAATGAGTTCCATGAGTCATTTTTCTTTCAAGGTATCTGAAGTTAAAATCTGAACCTTCAAAATGCATGAAAAAAAATAATGTACTAATTCTATTTAGCAAGAGATTTCATGCACACTTTTACATTGAAATATGAAACATATGCATGAAAATTAATCTGTGCGGTATTTTAAAAAGTCATTAACCAAAATCAGGAAATGAACATTCCCTAAATTCCACAAAGGCATTAACTTTTGAAATGTGCACTCGCAGAAGTTTTAAAAGGCTTATCAATACATATGTGTGTGGTCTTACCTTTTGCAATCAGTCTGATAAAATTTCTAAGTAATGACGCCTATCACTGGAAATGTCATTTGTCCCAAATGTTCTTCATTTCATGTTCACCCTGATACTTATTATTTTCAGTAATATTTTTACTAAAATAAAAAAGGTAAACCTCTAATGTCACACAGACAATAAATTTAATAATATTCAGGATCAAAAGTTCTTTTCTTGCTTCCTTTTCCAATCTTAGGGTTCATAGTGTTTTGTCATATAGTATAATGTTTATTATTTAGCGGATAAGTAGGGAAGAGAAAAACTTCTGCATTGTCATCACTGGCAAAACTGCAATATTTTAACTCTCGTCCTAAACTATGCTGGTGTTGCTCTTTTGATCAACTGTCCTCTTGACAACACCCCTTTAGGCCATCTCTTGGGGCAGTGTTGAATAATTTCATAAATATAATTCAGAAAGCCCTGCTTCAGGAAAAATGATAAGATCTTTCCAAGAACAAAAATAGTCTCCCAGGAAAGCTAGGTGGTATTTGCAAAATACAGGAGTATTCCTAATATGTGACTGAAAAGCCATGATTTTGAAAACTAAAGAAATGCAAATGTGAGCTTAAAGAAATTGGTGAAGATAAAATGGCATTTAGATATGTAATTATAATTATGTTAATATTATATATGATATCTACAAATTGTAAACTACATGCTTGTTCAGGTTTTACCTTGGATTCTCTGGTTAACTATACATAACTCAGGCCCCTTCAGGATTATATGTGAAATTAAGTTTCTTTGCCTCAAGGAAAACTTGACAGTTGTTGATTGGTCAACTATTCACTCCATTCACAATCGTTTTGGATTTTTATATCACTGAATGGTTTCCTATTATCTGTAATCCTGGCCCAGTTCTAGGACAGGATCACCAGGTATTAAGTCCAATTTGATGGAGACTATTTTTTAGTTTTATAGTTTGCTGAGATATCTTAGTTAGAAATTATAGTTTCTGATCACCTAAGTCAGAGTCAATAAAGAGATATGGAACATTATTAAATCAAACTATTTTTGTCTATGCAGTATCTATAGAAAAATATTTTTAACGTAAAGAATATCTTGCAATACCAAGTAATCTTGATTTGTATCATTCTTTCAGTAAAAGGGATTTTTAAAAATAACTTTAAAGTGAAATACTATAATATAAATGCTATTTGGCAATACATGTATTAAAAGTAGATGTTCAAATACAAATATTAGCAATCAAATTTTACAAAAATATACAAATAACAGGAAAAAGTTAAATGTTGTTTACTGAAAATAAAATCCATTTAAAAGAAATAAAATGTATTACAACTTATTCTTGGAGTCATAATTTAATATTGCTAGGACTAACTAGACACTACTGAAATAAGAAGCCATTGACTGAAAACCTTCAGCTCAGATACTATCTGAACTTTATATTTAAAATTTTGCCAATATTACCTGTGATACAATTCTATACCACAATGTCACTATTTTCTATTTTATTTATTTCAGCTATCTGTATGGCACCAACACTCTTACTAGCTCAGAATGGTTCACAGAAATGCAGTCAAAACAAATATTATACAATAGCATTGTTAAAGCCATCAAATAATATGTAATATAAAATATTACATGCTAAAATACTAAATTTAAAACAGTTAAATTTTAAACAATGTAAAGACCTATGTAAACAAATACATTTTAGTCTTTTCAAGCTGTAATAAAAAGTGTCTTCCTTTAATTTCAAGGGCAATTTGTTCCACAAATTGAATTCTACCAGGGAAGAAACAAAATTAACTATAGATTCAGATGTATCTGAAGAACACACAAATGGTAAACTATTGATGACCTCAGAATGCAGGACAGATTGTGTGAGATTAGACAGTTCTGCAAATATCTTGTTCCTAAGCGCTGTACAGCTTTATTCACGTGGATATAATTTACCTCCTCTGTGAGCCTCAGTCTTCTGTACAACAAGGAGGAAGGAGATAGCACTGTCCTTTTTTTCAGTCCTTTTCTGTCTGGATTAAATTCAAAATATTTGAATTTAAAGTCCTTGTAGAAAGGGCAGAACAAAGGCATTGTAAAATAAATTATCAATAACTTTTTTAAAGATTCCTTAATTGTTTCACAATTATACCTATTAAATTTGATATTACAGTTGGCATTCATCTCAAGCCTTTCAACAGTTCTTTTGGGTAGATCTCAAAATGTGCATACTTTTAAAATACTTGCCCATTATCTGACTGTTCAAATATCCAATTTAAGCACATGCTGTACAGTCTGGAGATAATCATAGTATCCCAATAAATCGTGATGTTTTTGCAATCATTCTGTGAAATATACTATCACTTCAAAACTATAATTTTAGGCTTCTTTACAATAAGCCTCTTCAGTGAGGCTGTTAACCTCAAATCAGCAAAACAGAGCACAAGTGGAACCCAGGTCTAACTAGTTTATTTTTCTCTATCTAGCGTCTATGTTTTGCATTAACAGCCTCACATATACTTTCTTCTTGAATGTTTAGTGATTTATAGATATGTAACATGATTTCAACTTTGATAGATTTTGTTTGCATAACTTCTGCATATCCCAAAATATATAAGTTATTGGCTGAAACCAAGAGAACAGGTTTAATTATTTAAAATTTCTTGTGTTTCCTGAATTATGCATGCAGGAGATCTATATACTATCTCCCATATCAATAATAACCATATGCACCTATACAATATACACTTCTGCACATTTTTCATTCCTTTACCTCTTTACTGCTTTCATTTTTTATACATGAGAACCTATCCAAGGCCATACTCTAGGTGAAGCTGTATTTTGAAAGAAGCAGAGATCAGGCAGCTTGTGAAGAAACTAAATCTGAGCATAGAGGATGAAAATAAGTTATTGATTATTATGCAGGGAGCTGTACAAAGGGCTGCCTTTGAAAATGATCTGGAAAGTTAGTTCAAAATAGAGCAGCTAGATTGCTCACTAGGACAAACCAATGCAAACATATTATTCCAATTCTTTGCCATCTACAGTGGCTGCCAATTTGTTTCTGGACCCAATTTAAAATGTAGGTTTCAATCTTTAAAACCCTAATGGCTTATGACCAAATTACCTGACAGAATACCTTCTCACATGTATCTACCCAGATTTTAAGAGTTACCTCCATTCCCCTCACAAAAGGAGGTGGATCTCTACAAGGAAGAAAGTTTTTTCTGTGGGGGCACATTGATAGACAGAAACTGAAAAGGCAACCCTCAGTCCAGTCTTTCTTTTGCTGAATTCAATATTTGAATGGGATGTAGACCTGTAGATTTAAACAGAAATGCTACCAATTAAGTACTAATCTGATATATAAGGACCATTCTATACACTGTACATGCTTAATAGTTTCTTCATGTTTTTCAGGATCTAAAGTGAGAAAAAATATCTGGGGGTCATAGTGCAAAATTTATTGAAAATACCATTCGGGTGCATTTTGTTTGAATTTTGCTACTTGGCAAAATTAGATAGGGTCAAACTTGCAGTAATTAGTACTTGGATAAAAGGTTATAAGGAAATTCAGGTTGTATAAGTTAAATTTGGAAGTTGAAATATGGATTTGAGAAGAAAGCAGTGACTTCCATATTGCTGTCAAGAAACCAACATTAACCAATCTAGTAATCTTCAGAAGTCAAACTCAGACTGAGGCAGAAATTCAGGCAGGATAATCCTACAATAGGCTAAAATGAGATTTCAGCAACATGAAACTCGAGATTAAGTTTTCAGCTTCCTTCCATCTGAGTGTCTAATGATCAAAGCATCTTCAGTTAAAGGGGCCTGGCTTTCTTCTTTACAGGGACTGAAATTTTGCTAAGGCTTCTGGGCTGGAGTCCAAAAATTGTGTTGCAATCTCATAACATAGAAAGATGCTGACAAAATTGGCTTATTTTGTCTTGGAGCTTCCAGTGTAAGGGCAACATCTGAAACAGCTTTTATGATGGCTATGCTCACATTATGGAGTCCCCTGTAAAGGCTAGTTTTCTTTCAGGTGTTCTTTCTTCTGCAAAAGAAAGAAAAAGTTTTTATTAAAGCAGGCTTTGGTGCATAAGTGGAACTGTGGTTGATGAAGATAGGGGTATGTGCAGTTTTTTTAATATACTGTGTTTCTAATGTTTTATATCATCTTTCACTGTTGTAATCATATTTAAATGATTGATTAACCATATGAGTGCTATTTACTTACTGAAATATTGGGTAGAAATTCAATAGATGTACTTGTTTTAAGAGCAAATCTCACTTTTGATGCATTCCCTAAATGTATGAGCTTGTTCTACTGAGATGGAGAACTGATACTCTAGGGTAATGGCAGATAATGAAATTGTCAAAATTAAGGATTAGAAGAGATATTTAAAATTAAATAAAACATTGAGTATTACAGTGTCTTCATATGAATGTAAAGCAGGAACAAGGGAGCATATGCAGCCCCCGAGGCCCCATTTGCTGCCACTGCAACTCTCTGAGGTGGGACTTCAAAAGTCATTGTTTTGTGATACTTGTGGCAAAATAGGGAAGCACCAATAGTACAGGCATCTTAAATGAAGAAGCAACAGATTCAGCTAAAATGGATTCAAACGAATGTTTCATCTGCATACTATAAGAACTACTTCATAGTGTGAATAGCCAAAA
Organism: Oxyrhabdium leporinum; assembly: GCA_032468155.1. Classification (NCBI taxonomy): domain Eukaryota; kingdom Metazoa; phylum Chordata; class Lepidosauria; order Squamata; family Cyclocoridae; genus Oxyrhabdium; species Oxyrhabdium leporinum. Next base: position 147,484 of record JANHFL010008615.1, read on the forward strand.
CCTCAGTAAAAGCCACAATAATATGAAGCCATCCGCACTGGAATAACTTTTATTTTCTTCTAACAAATTCAAGCAAATGCCACATGTTGGAATAACTTTTAAATTGCAGGCCTGGGGGTTTATTCTGCTAACTATACTCTTTGGAATAGAAAATGCTCATATGGTGTTGCAGCAATGAATTCTTCAACTGAGTGGCAGTCTGCTCTATCTCAGGTGCCTAATGCATTGTTCCTTGAGAAATGGAGACATAAAGTAGCACTGGCAAAATGTTTTGGTCTGTATATCTTCAAGTCAATATTGATTCCTGGTAAATACCTGGACTAGCCCTTGTCATTTTATTGGCAAGATTTTATAAGTGATTTGCCACTGCCTCTTTTTCAGGAAAGAGGGCTTTTAATATATTCAACATCCCAGGTTTGGAAACATAGCCAGCTTTTTAGGGCCTTACCAAAAGCTAACAGGGTTGGGGCCATTCTAACCTCAGAGAGGAAGATGTTCTATAGATCAGGGGGCACTGCAGAAAATGCCTGTTTTCTCATCCCTTCCAGCTGATACTCTTTGGCTAATGGGATCTGCATCATGCCCATTCTGCTAGATCAGATTGAACTGGTAGAGACCCTTGGAAACAGGTGATCCCTCAGATAACCCGGTCCCAAGGCATGTAAGGCTTTCCAGGTGACAGGGCACAGGGGGCACATTGAATTGCACCCAGAAATGCACCAAGTCTGCCAGATGTGCAGCATATTCTTCACAGCAACCCTTTAGATAAATGTTGGTATTGCTCCCTCTGAGAAGGGATTGAGTCACCCAAAACAGGGCTGCTGGGTGACTATTGACAAATGCTATAGGGTGGAGAAACAGTTACATTTCACCATGAGGTAGCTTGTGTCTGATTGTCTTCATTCCTTGTCTTTCACCAGAGATGCCTTAAGTGTCTCTTATACCGTTTAAGTTCCCTCAATTCCATCAACAACATCACAAACCCTGAGCACTGAGAAGCTTCTCAGGCATGATTTGATCTAAATGCTTTGCTATTCCATGCAGCCACCAAGGCTTCAGTTGGACCAAGTAACAGGTTTTTTGGAATAACCCCAAGCCTCCCTCTGGAATCCAGTTGAGTCCATTAGTCACCTGAGTGAGCCAATCCAATAGGCCTGGCCTCCCTGTGAAGAGACTCACATGGCTGCCATGGTGACCACAAACGCCCGATCTACCTCTGACCTTTCGCCTAGGGATGAAGGTTGAAATCTCCCAGCAGTCCAGGGAACTCCATTGCCAGCCCAGCCACAGAATCAAAGTGGTCAGGCAGGGAGATTGCTAAGTAGGAGGAAGCCTGGTAGCATAGCAACAGCCCTAGATGACTTCTCCTGGTGCCCAACTTAAGAAACAGTGTCTCATCTACAGCAATCTGTGAGGCAAGACCCGTGGATGCCTCCCAAGTATCTCAGACAATCATCACCACTACCCCAGCTCCCCTACCCTCGGGTCTCAGCTGGTACCCTATCCAGAACCCAACTGGGCAGATCTCAGTGAGTGGGACTCAGCCCCCTTGTCCCAACCAAGCCTCAGTAATGTAGCTAGATCAGTCTTTCCCTAGACAATTAAATCATAGATTAAGATGGCTTTATTACACGCATTCACCAGCAATAGTGACAGCTGCTTTGAAAGGGCCTTTGAAAGCCTGCCATCCAGGGCCTAAGTTTGAATCTGAGAAACTAGAACGTTCCATAGACACAAGATACTTGTGGCTTGGTCCCCATGAGGAGTCTGTTTCTCAACTCTCACCATATTTTGCCCATCACTATTGGAATCTTATAGCCTACTCCCATGCCTTCAGAGCTCTTGGCTCCCAACTCACACTCACAAAATTCCTGAGAGGCTTTTGCTACCCAAAGTACTTCTGCCTGGCATTCAACACTTATGGGCAGTCAGAAAACTTACTCAGCCTTTAAATTATAATCCAACAGCACTAGCTACTCAGTCAGTCTTTCATTGGACTGCTGAGCACCTAACTACACAAACTCTACTTCCCCTTTCACCCCAAAAGGTGGGCTGCTCCACTCACCAAACTCTCTAACTAATATCAGTCCCAATCAATTTTCTTGCAGAGACCATTTGTTTTCTTGACCAGTTTATAATTCCTGAATGCACATTCGTTTTACTGTCTTCCAGCTCAATTACAGAGTGGAGTCAAAATGGCTGGCAATTAGAAATGGCAAATTACAGAAAGACTTTGGCATGGGTGCTGCTCCCTCCAAAGTTGCAGAGGGTAGTTTCAAGAAGATTTTCATGCATGAAATGTCTATGCCAGCATAATAATGGGGAAGTAGAGTCTGCTTAGCATATCAATCTTCAATCTGTGCTGTACAGAAACAAGCATCATATTTTTATCTCCCTGATATTATCAAGACTGCCAGATATGCTCATCAGACATATTTGCAAATGTTCATTTCATGCTGCAACTTTTAAAATTTGCCAGGAACTGATTAAGAATAAAAATTGATAAATGTGGTACGGTCATATGACATATAGTTTATAAATTAAAACTAAATTAATATTGAATTTCTGAATAGTGATTCATCCATCCATAGTAGTTGTTCAATTCTTAATTTAGATTTGTGTTGAACTTATTTCTGCAACAGGCAGCATAAAGGCTATATTTCAACCAAACAGAAAACAAAGCAAAGACACCCTTCATGTCTCAAAGGGCCCCCAAAATAAAGATTTAAAATACATGTCCGTTGAAATTATCTCTTGACATTTTGATAAAAGCCCATCCACTTTTGCATCTTGCCAATCTAAGGAAAATGTATGTGATACAGGTCACCATTATTAAATCCAGTAGGTCTCTTTTTAAAAACTTTTATAGTGGATGACCATTTTAATTGTATAATGTAATGTTTTGCCCTTCCTTTGCTGATCACAGGCCTGCTAATTCATTCTCCATGATAACAGTAAGTGTTTTAAAGAAACTCTGATTCTATGAATGGGATTTTAGTGTTGGTTCTTTGGCTAGTTAGGTTGTGTCATGAGATTAATTGCATGGCCAGAAGGGAAAAAATAAGCCTCTCTTCTCTGTATACTTCAATATCACATCTACAGGATCTCATTTCTAGGACTAGCTTTAGCATCACATCTGGAATGGTTTTAGGATTTGAATGCATTTTAGCTCTAATGTGCAATATTTATATATTGTAGTCAGTGTTACAATTAGCAAACTTAATTCCTGAGACTCCAGCAAAGATTTGAGGGATCTTTGGGAAAGGAAGAATCAATTCCACAGGCAGATTCTTTCCCATAACCAGATAAATGTTAGATGTTAAATCTAACTGGCCAGCTATTAGATTTTCCTTGAGAATCTTGGTTTTGATTTCAAGGCAAGTCAACTTTTTTCATTATATTTGAGAATGTTCATTACACTTCAGCATGACTGAGAAGCAGATTTCAGATGAATGGATAGAGTGAAATAGTAAGAATATATAAATAGGCTTTTCTTTCTTCTTCTCCTCTTGGGGAAACTTTTAAGAGTCAGAAAGAAAGTTTACTTCTGTAGCCCAGTGAAAATTGTGTGTACGTACCTTACTTTCCCATAACTATGCAATTAAAAGCAATACAAAGTAGAAAAAAACACAGCAAATGTGCATTCCTTCTTTAGGGAATATATAAAAATACATCACTTCCATGAGGTACATAATATATAAATGAATGTATTATGGGTTCAATGAAAAAAAAAGGATGCAGACAGAACAAATGACCTTTAACAGAATTGGACAGAGATGGTAGCTGAACAAAATGGTTTTTTATTATTATGCAATCTGTAGCAGTACTACTATTCTTCTTTATTCAAGACCAACACCAGTTACTAAGGCTGAAAATGTCAATGCTGAGAATACAAGGATCGGTAGTATTACATATATAACATCTCCATGTTGGCAGCAGAACACAGCTATTGCTATTATAGCAAACCTGATGGTAGAACAGAAGGAGAAGCCTGACAAGGGTAAAGAAAAAAATCACTGATATCAAAGTGGACAGTGCTTCCATCCCTTAAGCAAAGTACAAAAATAAATAGCTATAATGAATACACATACATGCAATAAATACTTTGAGATGTAATAAGGTTTTATTTTGTTTTGACATTTGCATGGTGTTCTGCACCTATAAAATTTTCCCCTTCTATGTAATTATTTGATAAAGGGAGTCTCCCTTAAATCTCAGGCTGGAAAATAGTAAACAAAAAAACAAACAAAAAAACCAGAAAGGCTGGGGTGTGCATAAGAGTTCTTTAAAACACTTTTTTTTTCTGTCAGTTTTCATTGTATTTTTTTTTTTGCAAGAACAATTCAACTGACCAGTTAAGGAATTTTGAATTAAAAGTATTTTCTTTAAGGTTAATGTATAAAGTATTTAATAATACATATTCCAATACTGAAATCTTTTCAGCTTCCCAGATGGTCTATTTAAAAAAAATACTTTTTTACAATGGATAATTACAAAACCTTGTTTAAATTCCAGATGTCCCTCCCATAAATAACCTTTCTTCTACCCCCTCCAACCTATCTGCAATATTTTTGAAGGCTTTATAGCTATATGACCTGCACAGTCCAAGTTGGGAGCTGTTGCATTGTTTGCTGATATACATAATTAAGGAATTTACGAGCCACCAACATACACCAATGATTCTTGACTGATAAAGCTCAATAAAGACTCATTAGGTTTATGTAACAGAGATTATAAAAATCTCAGTTTTGTCATGGCCAGCTTTGATGTAGGAAACATCTGTTGTTATAATAAGGTCCAATTATCTGGCAAGTCCACAAATTAGCCTTTTGGTTACTACTGTATAGACAGTATTTTTTCTATTAGAACCTGAAGTAACACCCTTCTATAATGCAGCATCACATTGGATTCTGAAGCAGCATGCCATATTCTATCCAAGGTATGGTTTTTGAACTTTTACTTCTGCCAACATTACGATTAGAGCAGAATGAGTATCTGTGAGCAAGATCAAACTTCATAAATCCACCCAATGTGTATTTGAATTCAGATGCTAATTGTATTTGACAACTTTGTTCATAGGTTCAGCAAAAGTTGTCAAATTTTATTTTTATCATTTGTGACTTATGTTCCGTACTGTCCACATCATTTAAAGGCAAGTGCCATTCTTTTGAACTGAATCTATTTCTTTGGAGTCAGAAGAGGAAGTCATGCCCTGTTCATATACAAACCAAGGAAATTAAAATATGTGGATTTAAACTGCTTTAGCCCCATCATTTTTGAGTGTGCAGGAGTTGGTGATCCCAGGAAAACATGCAGCTGCTCTACAGAATTGCAGACACTGCTGCATTTGTGCCCCTAAGAATTATAAAGCATCCTTTTGGAATCAAATACAAAATTCTACACCACTCTATATGAACAATCTATTCTTTGCTAGAGAGACATTTTTATGGTGTGTGCATGTGTGCATACGTGTGTGTGCACACACAGGCATGTGAAAGATGAAGCAGTAATTTCCTCAGTTCAGGGTTGTTGTTTTTTTTTGGGGGGGGGGCGCCATCTATAGTATTCACACTAGTGGTAATTAAAGGAATTTTAAGCAAGTCTTTTTAAAACAAAAAAAATGAAGAGCTACCGGAGCTCCTGTGAAGGAGATAAGTGGTTTTAAATTTTTGATAAATAGATAGATAGATAGATAGATAGATAGATAGATAGA
>JANHFL010008615.1:153296-166425 GCA_032468155.1 Oxyrhabdium leporinum
TAGATAGATAGATAGATAGATAGATAGATAGATAGATAGATAGATAGATAGATAGATAGATAGATAGATTTTATTTAGTTAAAGATCCATGGTAATTGGGAGACTTCAAGATAGACCATGATAGATATGAACTTCAATTGATTCATCGTTATAAAGTTACTTTTGCAGGTGAAATGCATGATTCCACTCTTGTTGCAACTGTTTTCCCATTAGTACCATACACGTTGCTGTAAGCTTTTTAAGCACTGTCTTATTGACATTTTTCTGTGGCTGTGAAATGAAATTTAAATCACAGCTTTGGATCTGTGTTCCTTTATTCTTTCCTACTAAGTTGTTTCAAAGTATATATTGTGTGCATAGCAGTTTGGTTACACTAGTGATTGAAGTTTTGGGTTCTGTATATGATTTGGCCAATTCTTGGCACTGGAATGGTTTTTCATGCTTCTCTTTGACTCTTCCCTGGAAAAAAAATATCTCAGGATAATGTTCAATTCAGTGAGATGTGAATTCATTTACAGGTAGTCCTTGACTAACAACGGATCATTTAGTAATTGTTTAAAGTTACAACGGCACTGAAAAAAGTGACTTATGACCATTTTTTTAGTTACAACCTTTGTAGCATCCCCATAATCATGTGATCTAAATTCAGATACTTGGTAACTGGTTCATACTTATGACCACTGCTGTGTCCCAAAGTCATGTGATCACCTTTTGTGACCTTCTGACAAGCAAAGTCAGTGGGGAAGCTAGATTCACTTAACAACCAGGTTACAAACTTACCAACTGAAGTGATTCACTTAACAACTGTGACAAGAAAGATCATAAAGTGGGGAAAAATTCACTTATCAAATCTCTCACTTAACAACTGAAATTTTGGGCTCAATTGTGGTCGTAAGTTGAAGACTACCTGTACTTTCATAAGCAATTGGCTATGGAGAGAGATCCAAAATATTTGTGGGCTTTCAATAAGGGGAGGTAGAAACTAGTTCTATGACATTATGGTACCTTGGGATCAGCAGACAATAAGGGATTCATGCTTTTAGTGGGTTATCTCCTACTTGGTTAGAGGTCAGCAGAATAGTGAGAGATGTTGGTTATCCCATCCTATTCCTGCTTGGGTGGTGATTTGCTTTTTACTTTGGCTGCATAGGATTGCTAATACAGGTAGTTCTAGACTTAAAGACCACAGTTGAGCCCAAACTTTCTGTTGCTAAAATTGTTGTGAAATGAATTTTACAATTCCCCCATTTTACAATGTTTCTTGCCACAGTTATTAAGTACATCACTTCAGTTGTTAATTTGGTAATACGGTTGTAAAGTTAATCTGGCTTTCCCATTGACTTTGCTTGTAAGGTCACAAAAGAACACATGACCCCAGGACACTGCAACCGTCATAAGTATGAGTCAGTTGCCAAGTGTCTGAATTTTGATCACATGTCCATAAGGATGTTGCAACAGTTGTAAGTGTGAAAAAGTCACTTTTTTCAATGTCATTGTAACTTCAAACAGTCACTAAATGAACTGTTCTAAGTTGAGGACTACCTGTATGTTTCTTCAGCATTTTATCAAAATATAAAGAACATAGGATATGCTGTGCTAATTTTATCTTATAAGAGAAATTATTCATATTAAAAGAATTTTAAAACAAAGTTCTTGTTTCAGGGCAGATGGTAATCTCTTAGATGAAAACCATCTAGGGAAAATATTATTATTTTGTTACATTTGCATACTGGGCCTTGAATTTTCTTCCTTTTCTTTTGTCTCTTTCTCTCCCTTTTGGTGAAGATTAATCAGCAGATCAGAAAATCATTTTGTAGTTTCCCAATGATCCAATAGCTGAATGATAAAGGACTGAAAAAAAATTAACCAAGTGCATTTTTGTACAAAAGAACTTACATTTGGGATGTGTATTTGTAATGAAAAGATCATTTCAGGCCTATGCATCTTTTCCAATTTGGAATAAACTCAACCATGTTTTCGGGGATGCTGTTGAATTTTGTCCATATATAGGACAATACTTATTATGGTGTATATCTGCCCATGTGTTAAAATGATACACCATAATAAGTATTCAAAGAAATAAACTTCAACATTTTAAAAAAAAATTGTATTTAGCATCATTTTTATTAGTAGCATACACACATTAGGTGAACATGACAGTACGATGCTTCCATGGCTCATCAGATTCTTTACACAGAAAACAATATAGAAATAAAGAGATCTCTGAAGTGCTATCACCCACCAGTAAGTCTCACAACTGACTCACTGCAAAATTCTCCATATGAATCTTTTTAAAACACAAATTGCTACATTGTTTTAGTGGAAGTATATTAAAAAAGGAAAGACAAATATGACATCTTGTGCAGAATGCTACGATAAGGGTTGAGGATCCAGTATCACTGCAAAAACAATGCCTGCTTCAGGAAGATAGATGATTTGCCTGGGGAGGGGGGAAAAGAAAGCAATTAGGGACACAACAGCATATTTACAGAAAGTCAATGTACAATCTCTCCAGTACTCTACGCCAGTGTTATAGTCCAATGGCAACTATAATGCATTGGCCAATAGACCCATTTAGCTAATTCCTTAGCTATTGTAACACAATTTCTTTTCCCTATTCCTCTTAGCATGTCTAGTCCATTGCAACCCTATTGATTTGGTGGAGTGCTGGTCTCTGCATCTTATGTTCCTACAAAACTTGTTTATCCTCTCCAATGAGTCTGGCTGTTGTGGCCCGCCAGCTGCCAGCAGAGCTGGCGGTAGAATCGGACGATGAGGAGGTTGGGGAGGAACTTGGGCCAGTTCTGGAGTCTGGAGAAGGCTCTGATGGATGCTCTGTGTCGGACGCAGAGAGAGCCAGGGCCATCCGACATTTCCCAGCCACTGGAGAGGCAGCTGCCTTCGGAGGCTGAGATAAGTGGGGGAGAAGAATAGCTGGGGCCTGTTCCAGACTCATGTATGCACAGAGCTGTTAGGAGAGGAGAACAATGGAGGTCAAGGAGTCGACTCAGGAAGCAAAGCACATGTGGATGTTGAATGGCCCCTCCCTGGCTGGGGAATAAATAGAAGGAAAGGGGAGTGGTTGTTGTAGGAGACAACAGTTCGTCTTTCTGAAGATTTTGCTCATTGTGTTTCGTGGCACAGAGACTGCTTGCCACAAGCCTTTTGGCTGGGAGCTCACGGCCTTGCAATTATCACAAGGAACTGATAAGGTCTGTTACTGCTGTTAACTCTTTGAAGGACTATTGCCCGGACTTTTTGGTGGGTGAATACAATTAATTCATAAGAGGTAAACAAAGAGGGGGTTTTCGTGTCAAGGAATATGTTTCTTGCTTCTGCTAAGGCTGGGGCAGAACACTGGCCCAGACCCAGATTTTTTTTATCTGACCATTGTCTTGGTTATTCCTCAAAGTTATTCCTAGTGCCCATTACAGAATGGTAAGATTTTAAATCTTTTTCCTTTTCAAGCATTTGGTGGGTGATGGCATGTGATTTAGACTTCTTTGTTGCTCTTCTCTGTACTCTTTCTAAGGCCTCAACACTTTTTTTTATATCATTGGGACTGGAATTGGATACGGTATGCCATGTGTGCCCAATACTAATGCAGTATAGGACAGTAATATTACTTCTCATGATCTTGATGGTATCCCTCTGTTAATTCAGCCTAGGACTGCATTGATTTTTTTTTTGGCAGCTATGGCACACTGCTGAGTCATACGTAAGTGGTAATCTACCAGAAGATTTAGATCCCTCTCACAGGCATTATTGTTAAGCTATATACTGCCTATTCTGTACATGTGCATTTGATTTTTCCTGCCTAAATGCAGGGCTTACTTTTCTTCCCACTGAACTGCATCTTGTTGCTATCTTCCAAAGTGTTAGCATTTTCCCTGAGCTTGGTGACATCTGCAGACTTGATGAGCTCCCTTTCTACCCCCTCATCTAGATCATTTATGAAGATTTTGAAGAATACTGGCTCCAATACAAAACTTTGACGTACCCCACTGCCTGCTTCCCTCCGATGTAGTTCCATTGAGGATCACAAACAGAGTGCTGTTGGTCAGCCAACCGTAAATCCATCTGATAGAAGTATTGTCTATGCCACATTGTTCTATCTTATCAAGGAGTAGGCTGTGGTCTAGTTTATCAAATGCCTTACTGAAGTCTAAGTATATTCTATCCACAGCATTTCCTCGATCCAAAAGGCAATAAGGCTTGTTTGGCATGATTTGCTTTTAACAAACCCATATTGGCTTCTAGTAATCACCTTGTTCATTTCCAGATGCCTACAAATCTGCTGCTTGATTATCTTTTCCAGGATTTTCCAGGTATTGATGTCAAGCTGATTGGTCTGTAGTTTCCTGGTTCCACTTTTTCTCCTTTTTGAAGATTAGAACACATCAGCTCTTTTCTAGGCCTCTGGCAGTTTCTCATGCTCCAGGAGCTCTTTTTGGTTCTGAATAAAAAAAAGAATAAAATCTCATCTGCCTGCTCCTTCAGTACCCTGGGATATAAACCATCTGGTAATCATGTAGTGATGATAATCATGTAATATAATCATCATTACATTATCCTACAGCAGAAGTCCTTGGAGGCATGTACAATAAAAGTGACAATAAAATAATAATGAATTAAAGCAATAATTAAAACCTACACAGCAATGGAAATACAAAAAGAAATTGAAAAGATTCAGGATTTTTTTTTTTAAAAAAAGCTAAAGAAGAGGTGATTACTTAAAACATTCAACGAGTCTTTGCCTAATCTCACATTGCCTGTATGTGTGAGCACTTGGAGCAGGCCTTTCTTGATCTTCTCAATTTCAGACAGTATACAACATAGGAAGTAGCTGGCCTTCGCATTCCCAAGAAAGTTATACAGTATAGTCAATGCCAACAGGCCGAGTTCATCCTGGAAATCAACTGAGAAATGATAAATCTGATATTATATTGGTGTTATATGATAATATCCTAATATCCAGTTCTGGTCACTATATTTTGTATGAACTGAACTTTCTAAATCATCCTCAAAGTCAGTCTTTGAAAAATGAATTGTAATCATTTTAATGGGAGATTGCTAAGATGTAGATCATTAAAGATAGGCTCTCTTTTTAAACAGAGCTATACTTGATGTACCATCCAAACTGGTAAAAGGAAACTCTTTGGCACAGGGTACTGGTGTGACCCTAGGGACAATAAAGTATGTATCAACAATCCCAAGTTATGAATGTGATCCTTTAGGAGAATAGAACCCTTCCAGAATATGCCAAACTCCTCATGCAGGCAGATGACTCACCAATGAGCACTTCTGTCTTGCATTATTTGAACTGCAGATTACTGACCCTCCTCCAGCCGATTACAGCAACCAGACCTTGATTAGGCATTTCCACTACCTCACCTGGATGAGATAAAAATGAGAGGCCAAATGTTAAGACTTCAATGGAGCTATGTCCTGGGATTGAAAGAGTAAAGAGACATAGCAGAATAAGAAGTACAACACACTCTGTGATACATTGGAATGCAAGGTAAACCTCTTGAAAACCTCCCAGCAATGAACCAGCAGAAACATAAAGGCTCAGCAGCAGAAGTGCTATTGTTTTGTAGGAATGATGGAGGATAAGAATGTATTAGACTCTACCTTTTTCCTACAGGTTCCCTCCCTCTCCCGATCCCCAACCTCCAGGTCTTCTTTTGCAGGCAAGCTCTTATTGAGATAATTGGGGCAATGCTCCTCTGTCTCATTTAGTCCCAAGAAGCCAAATTGTGATATTGCAAGGAATAAGACACCATAAGCTATTCAATGTCACCCAGGCAGATGTCTGCTTGAACAATTAGGATTTCTCTTTGCTGTCCTCCCCATCTCTTTTGCACAGTTCCATGTATCTTCCAAATCTTGGCTTTTCCAGTCTTCAATAACAAATTAAGAAATGAAAGGGAAGTCCATCCTGCTATCAATTAGCTTTCAATATTTGAGAAGCAGTAGAAATGGTTGCAGTGAAATGTCTGGAATCCCTTTGATAAATGCATTGATATATCTGGGAAGTAACTACATTTGATGTTTAAAGGCAATTGTTTCACCTTTACTAATGCCTCCTGCTACCTCTCAGTTTTCTCCCTCATGTAAGAAACTACAGCATAGGGAAAAAAACAATAAATCCTGATATCTTCTGCTGTTAGTCTTGGATGGAATAGTAGAGATCAGGATTGTCCTATCTGTCCTATATATTCCAGAATTCTCTTTTTTTTTTTACTGGTAACTTTTCAGCAAAATGCCTGTAACCAGAATTTCCATTTATATGTTCAATGGTATTTGTTTGATTTATATCCCATCTTTTCTCCATGAGCTCAAGGCAATACAGCTAAATCTCTTTCCTTCAAATTTCTCCCAGAATTAAACTACTCTCAAATTCATCTAGTGAATTTCCATGCCTGAAAGTGGGCTGGAACCTGGATCTCCTACTCTATTTTTAACCATGACCATGTCAGCGCTCTAGATATTAGAGCAAACAGATTTTTCCTATCCTGTAAAGTCATTTGTCCTAATATCTGAAATGAATCTTTCATAAGAGTCTTACATGTTATTATTGGTGTGCTACGGTTGACTATAGGTTGCCCACCCTTGCTATAAAGTATATTTTCAACTGTTTTTTAGAATTCTGATGAGATATTAGAGATAGCAATTATGCCAACTCCCAGCATTGTAAATGGTGCCTAGAAGACAAAGGGAACTTAGGCAGGTGGAGGAATACTTGTGTAACTTGTTCTATAAAGTAATTCTTGAACATCTCCTTACTTACACTCATTCTATAATATATTGTTGGTCCAGAAAAATCAACACCTCCTATAAAGCAGTAGTTAAGATTTCTTTCCTGTATGAAGTAAACCATAAGGGAGATTTGTAAGGCTTGTCTTTTGCCAATTTTGTACACATCATGAATAATCCCCAAGCATTACAGTAGTATAATCCTTTTTCAATAACATTCACCTTTTAACTCTTCTACAATTAATCAGAGGAAGAAAAAAGAGACAACTTATACTTTGATCTCATTATGAAAACTTAGTCTGAATGAAGTTGGCAGACTTAAGCATGCATATTTATACACAAAATTCAGAGATTGAATTTCTGCCTCAAGACATACACAGAGGAGGATCCCACTGAAGAAAGGTGGGAGAGAGCGTATTTGTCAGTTCTGCTTTAAACTTCTAGATGAACTCCCACATTGTTTCAAGGACTCCCCTAACTCCAGAAAGCCATTTCTCATTGAGACATTTGGGGAAGATTTTTGAGAATACCAAGAAAACAAACAAAGGAATCATAGAAGAATATGGTCACAAATGACTAGGCTCAAATTATTGTATTTTGGATAGATAATACAAAGACACAGCTTCCTTGAAAACGCCATAGTTCTAGGAAAGGAATGAAAGTGAAGAAAAGGATATTCAGCAACAAGGTGGATGAACTCACTTATAGCAATGATGGATACACCAATGCATGACGTACTTGGCCAGGTGTGAAACACATCATCCTGGAGACAATCTAACTATGGGATCACTAGGCATCAGCATTGACTTGATGATATATAATCAGTCAATCAAGGAAAGAAAAGAAAAAAATGATGAAAATAATCTCTCTTATTTCCTCCAGCAGGAACATTGTCTGAAAAGGTTTAAGCACATACTAAGATAGAAAACATTATTTGTGGAAAGAAAATAAAGTTTAAAACCTCTTTCATCATGCTCCCAATTTATTTGAAATCAATCAGTAGCAAAACATGGAGGTCATTGTTGGAGGTTACGGCTTTGAGAAAAAACAACTTGCATGATGTCACCATGGAGATGTTCCCGGGAGTTCAGGATATTGTATATGGAAGCTTATTTTTGTGGGGTCCCACAACAATCTCCACTAAATAGATTGGGCTGAGTGGTACTAGGTGTCCTTCATTTACAAAACATGCTTTAATTCTAAATAGTTATTTGGGCTGTCAGCGTCCTGGTTCAAATCCAACCACTTCTTATAATTTGCATCAGTGCCTCCATCCAATCATTTGATTAGATTTCTATGGCAGCAATCTTGACACGTAATCAAATACTGTATCCCTGATTATCATATATTTAGTTAATTATGTTTATATCCTTCCATATGTTCATGTGTACGGATCATTGATCACAATAAAGGACATTTGTATATAACATTTGAGTAAAAATGTTGTAACATTCGTAATACTGTTTGATAACTAGCCTGTTATTCTATTATGCTAAGTATGAATATATTGTAATCTAGCCAAAGCAAAGCAAGTTTAACATTTATTTATTTTGATGGCATAAATGCTTCTGATTAATTTAACTTTCACTAAGACACCATATACACTAATCTTACATTTCAGAACAGCAGTCAAGGAATTATATATTGTACCCCAGTGATCCATCCATGTGAGAAGATCAAACAGCCTCAATCATGCTATAAGCAGTGCTTGTGGCCTTATCCCAGGGCCTCATTACACCTAATATTCCAAGTGTCAGATGAAGGTAGCCCAGCCCAGCTGAAATAATGACAAACCATCTTCATCAAAAACAGAATGTGCGTAAGGCACAGGATTCTGAATAATTGACTTTGCTTGAAAAATGGTAGGATCTGGACAAAGTCAGAAAACACAAGTTTGTAGCTTAGCTAGGAAACTGTAAGGCCATGGTCTGTCCCATGAATGAAAAAAATAAAATAAGACAATTTGATGATTTCCTCCAACTTCTCCCAAAGCAGAGTCGACCTATGTATTTATGGGTATTGAATGAATTTAAAAATTGGAATTCATGTTTACTATTTAGACAGTGCTAATACACTAACTATTTATACTGCTGTAATTGTTAAATATTCCTACTTATTTATATTAGGTAGCAGTTGAATCAATTGAAAATGTGTAATAGATGCTCAAGATGCTTTGGATCAATAACTGTCTATTAATACAATGAGAATGAACTCAAAGATAGTGTGGTTTTAGTAAATGACACACAAATGTGAGTGTTGCGTTGTGCATGTGTTTCTTGTGGGTAAAATACAAGTAGTCCTCGCCTTACGAGCATAATTGAGCCCAACATTTCTGTTGCTAGGCAAAACATTTGTTATGTGAATTTTCCCCATTTTACAACTTTTCTTTCCATAGTTGTTAAGTGAATCCCTGCAGTTGTTAAGTTAATAACACGGTTGTTAAGTGAATCTGGTTATCCTACTGACTTTGCTTATAAGGTTACAAAAGGTGATCCCATGACCCCAGGACACTGCAACTGTTATAAGTATGAGTCAGTTGCCAAGTGTCTGAATTTTGATCACATGACCATGGGATTGCTGCAATGGTTGTAAGTGAGAAAAATGGTCAATTTTTCAGTGACATTGTAACTTTGAACAGTCAGCAAGTGAACTGTTGTAAGTTGAGGACCACCTGTATGTCTACCTTCCATGAACTCTTCTTTTCCAAAATCCTGGCCATATACACACACATACACTATCTGGGATAAAACAAGGCACTTAAAATGTCAAATTAAAAAAGAAACCTTCATTAACAAGTTAAATATAGTTTAGAAATCATTTATTTAAAATGCTATATTTGGCCAATAAACTTTTCCTTATATTAAAGGTAATCTATAAAAGCCCATGTAACTAAGTTCCATGTAACTAAGTTCGTTTTCAAGACTATAGTGATGTATCTGTTTCTGAAAATCATTAATATCACTAGTGTTTCAACTCAAATTTGATTGCAGTTAATTTCCCATTGCATACATTCATAAAAATCCTTTTTATCTGCTCAGCATCTTTTCCATTCTGGCATTCTGATCATTTTTTTTCTAATGTGGAAGATGAAAGGCAAAACATTTGTGCCTTTCTAGATCACTCAGATAGTATAAACCAAATCATATCATATCTATGGAATTCTAAGCTTCATTTATCTTTATAAATATGATGGCTTCTATTAAACCATTTTATCATGAAAGTCAGTTCCATTGGTATCAGTAAGGTTTAGTTCCAGGTAAAAGCTAAGCCTCAGATTTATAGTCCCTTAAATAAAAATGAGTATAATTGGACTGCTCTAAATTGTGGCCTTTTATAGGATCAAATGCTGTTACCTCTGCAAAGTATTCATCAAGGCTTCTTTTTCTTTGCAGAGAATGAGGATCATTTTTAATAAAAGCCTAAAACTGTACAGGCATTTGGTAGGAAAATATTATTTCCATATTAGAAATGACTGCTGTCTATTTTAAGTATCTCTTTACACTAGTTGCCAGTAACTTCCTTAAACATCTAAACATTTATTTTTACTCAGCAGAGAAGGGAAAGTTTATATTCAATGAGATTTACAGAAAGCAAATAGAAATCTGATGAGCACATTATTAATTGTGCATGCAATTTTATAAATATTCAGTGAAGGTGTCCTAAATACATTATAAATGACCAAATAGGTATCAACAACTCAATTATTCCAAATGCAGTAACAAGTAATATATTTAGCAACAGATCCTAAATCAATCAACTGGATTCACAGCTGAAGAATAAATGTTTAGGCTTGAAATGGCAAATGTCAACTGTTCAGGGAATTATAACTGGATCCTAATAGTGACAATAAAAAAGTGTAAGAATAATGTTCACTGTTTTACGTTTACAATTGGATGCACCAAATTTACCAGTACAATTGTTCCAGACTCTGATCCCAAAAAAACCTTTATCAATGTGCCTTCCAAAAGATGGACAGATGTTAAGAGTTATTGCTGATTAGAAGAATCGTCTAGCAAAGAAACATGTCTATCTGAAAGCAGGGCTGTTTGTTGGATGTCCTATAAAGGATAATTGAAATGGATGAACGGGCTGGTGTCTTTAAAAACAGAAAAAAATGCAGACCCCAAGACCTTGCCTTCTCTGGACAAAGTCGCTGCAACCGGAACGACGACCTGCCCTAAAGCAAGCGGGGAGTTTCGGGACTGGTTCGATGGGGAAGAGGCCTAGCCCAAAGCTAACCCCGCCGTCCTTCCCTCTGCAACGCGCGTTTTTGTTGTTGTTTTTTACGACGACAGACGAAACAGAAAGATTAACGGGGCGCGTGGCTGGGAAGGAGGTCTGTTACCCGTGCGCTCCTCTTATCTCGAAAAGTACTCCTGGTGACAAATGGGGTGAAAGAGAGAAGGGGTTTTTTTTTGGACCTAGCTATTCTTGCCTGTTGTTTTCAGGCACCCTCCTCCTCTTTCTTGGGTCAAAACTCGGGAAGGAAGGAAGGAAGTTAGTTCTCGATGCTAAATACACCCCAGCAACTCTCGTGAAACTGTGTTAGGAAGACGAATGGGTGGTCACGGGAGCTACCGCACCGGCTTCCCAACTTTTTCTCGCGCCGATCTCTTTGCCTTGAGCGCACGGACTGCCGACAGCGGTTTTTGGCGGGGAGGCTGAAGGATCAAGCCGAACTCAGACCTTAGAAATTAGGGCCGATTTGATAGGTTGTTATCTACGCTGGGCGGCGTTTACCCTATTACACCATTGGGTATGTGAACGCTTTTCATAAGCTCTGCCTTTTGTTGTGCGCGTGCCGAGAGAACCGAGCGCTCTTCCAAACCTTTTAAGTACTCCCTCCAAAGACTGTAATTGATTCGAAAAGGTTTCCGACTGCCAAGATGTGGGGTTGGAATGGGGACTATGTTGACAATGGGTCGTCGGGGGGAGGGGTTGTTTGGAAATAAGATAATGACCTTAAAGTTTATAATGGAAGGGTGAATAGGAAGACTTCCCCCCCCCTCGCCCTCCCCCGCTCCGAAACAGAGAGCAGGGTCTCGGATTCTCGCTGCTCCCGGAGTGGGACTTTTTCGAAGGGGCTGAGGGAAGGCGACGACGCGCAAGATTTGAGTTGCTTTGGAAAGCGCCAGAGCCGGAGGACCGCGCGAAGCCCCCGGCGCTACAGCCTCTCGTCAGCCACAATGGTCGCGTTAGCATAGCAGGCAGAGTTCCGTCTATGTAAACCACAAACAGCTAATCGTTAGACATCCCAGCCTTCAGCCTCCGCCCCACGCGCACCCATTCCGGACCCGTCTGGACTCCCCAAGTCGATCCCTTTCAATCGGTGGCTCTTTTGCTAGATCAAACCCGCGGCTTTTCGAAGCGCTGGCCCGAAGTCAAGAGTTCTTCGCCTTCCTCATATAAGTCACCCCCTAGCAGCATACTTTAGAAACTCGCCCCGACAATCCGCCCCCCCCCTCCACGCACAGAGACAGACACGCTTTCGTCCCACGCAGTTTGTTCCTCCAGTCGGAAGTTCGCCCTCTGACAGATTCTCGAGCTCAGGAGCCGCCTAAAGTTCCTGTCCTCCTCATTATTTTGACTACTTTTCCTTTCCTAAACCCCTCCCCAGGGACCTTGCCGCTTTTGCGGAAGAAGAACTCAAGCTCGTTTTTTGAGCGAAGGGCAGACTTTTGCTAAAAAGCTCTCCTCCCAATTATCTTATCTTGCACTACCCAAAGCGACAAAACTCGCGAGCGGAGAGCCCAAGTTCACTCGCACCTTCGTTTTATTTGATTCGGGTGGAAGTGTGTGGGGGGAGGGGGAGGGAAGTGTTGTTCAAAGTCCCTCGTAGGAAAGCGAGCAACTCCGCTTCCAGCCAATAAATCTTGCCCGGAGAAGCGGCAGAAACGCTCAAGGAAGCTAGTATACCAACTCGCCCTTCCAGCCCTTTAGGACACCTCCTAAAGGAAAGAAGAAAATAAAGACTGCGGGGAGGGAGGGGGCACAAAGCAGCCCAACCACGTAGCAGTGGAAGGAAGACGCGCTGGTGCGAGGAAGGGAGACACACACACACACACACACACACAGAGACTGAGCGCGCGAGCGAGCGAGGCGGAACGGAGCGAAAAGGGAGGAAGAGGCGCTCTTCGCAGCTCTGCCGCAGCCGGGACTTCGCCGCGGCGCTTGGCCAAGAAGCCGCGCGGCCGTCCAAGCGCCTCCCGCATTCAGCCGCACTTTTCCCTACCGCGATTTTCCCCGCAACCCCTCTTGGTCTCCCCTTAATTGGAGCCGGTTTCCCCGGTCCTCCCCGCATCCCTCTCCGTCCCCTCCCGCCCTTTCTCTCTCTCTCTCTCTCCCCCGTCTCTTTTTCGACTCCCCGGTC
>JANHFL010008615.1:186278-206323 GCA_032468155.1 Oxyrhabdium leporinum
CTGACCACCACGGTCTCAACAACCTTCGCCAAAAATGGCAGGTTGGAAACCGGTCTATAACTGTCCAGGAGATCCGGACAGTTTCTCCTTCATTAGTTTCCATCCATTGTTTCTTGTTCAGGTGCTTTGGAGGATAGGTCAACCCCCACTTATCTGGGACAGCCCCTCAAGTACTGGAAGACCGCTATCAGGTCACCCCAGTCCCTCTCCTTGTTAGACTAGACATACCTGGTTTGCACAACCATTCATCATATGCTTTGGCCTCCATTCTCATAATCATCTTTGTTGCCCTTCTCTGCAGCCTGCTCCCAGGTTCTTAAAATTTTGTTCCCATGAATGATATTCTTCTGTCTATTTGGATCCCTTATTCTCAGCATGCTTGAGAATTTCTTTTTAGTTCCTCTACGGGATCCTTTTGAGTTGATTTCATTATTGGGGGTGGCCAAGGTGGCATGAAAGGTATGTTGTGATGATGTCAAAATGATGTACAGGTAGTCCACAACGTACGGCCACAATTGGACCCAGGACTTCCATTGCTAAGTAAGGCAGTTGTTAAGTGAGCCATGCCCAATTTTACACATGTGCATGAATCACTGCAGTCATTAAGTGAATCCGAGAAAATAAAAGAACATTCTCCATCAATCAGGAAGAGGGCTGGATTCCATGTTGCAGAGGGGTTTTTTTCCTGAACCATAAATGCACAGGTATTATTATTATTTTTTGTAGAATTCATAAAACCTTGCAACTCCCTTGCCCATGATAATATATCCATCTTGGTTCTCAGTAGATTCACTGTGGCTACACAGTGGTTGTAACTTAGCCTTTTAGACTGCTCTGGATGTGTGCATACAACTTTTCTTTCCAGGTGATTTATAAGTAGGTCGTTAGCTTTTAACATACGGTGTAGTGAAGAGTAACAGCACCAGAAGAAGAAGATGTAATAGGATTAATCGTAGCAATCACATTCCTTTGTTTATAGCAGGCTCGCATTTTAGGAAAAGTTGAAATCTTTAATCCTATGCCCTCCAGACATGCTGGGATTACAACCTAGAATTCTCTGTCAATCCTAGCACCTATTGAGCGCATTAAAAAAAAGGTTGGACTAGCAATGGAAGAAAAAGATGCACTTTGATATTATTTATCATCAACATTGTGCAGCTGTGTGCTATTTTTATGCACTTTTCCCGAATATATAATTTGCTTATTTCCTTGTAGGAATGTGTATGTTTTCATCCCTACTTGTGATTATCCATGAGTGCATTGCATCATAAACCATGCGATACTAAGAAGTTAGGATATATGTACAGTTAATTATTATATGTATGTTTTTCATGAAAGAATAAAGAAGAAAATGTTACATTTTTGCAATAAAGGGAGCTTGTCAAGATAGCACAATAATATATATGATGAAGACATACATCACATTTTTGTGGATTCATTGTTGCTATGAAAGTTCAGATTAGTATTTGAAAAATAACAAGTTTGGTTAAAATTGAATGATTAGGTGCCATCAAGTAGGTGTGGATTCTTAGCAAAGCATGTACATTTTCTCCAGAACAATTGATCACCAACTTGACCCTTGAGGTCTTCCAGTGATGCACTCATACTTTTTAACTGAGTTCATCCATCTTGCAACTGGGTCATTCTCTTCTTCTTATCTATTCCACCATTTCCAGCACTTTAGACTTTCTAAGTCAACTAGGTTTTTGCATAATATGTCCAAGTATGACAATTTGAACCTGGTCATTCATACCTTGAGTGAGAACTTTTGCTTACTTGCTTCATGACGTATTCTTGCCTATTGTTGGACTAAAGCAGATAGAACTGGAGGGCGGAGTTAAACATGTCATCAGTTCAGAGTCCTTGTGTTGCCACAAGAGACCCCAGTCCAATTTCCCTTGAATTCTTTTGATTCTTCTCTAACACCAATTTAGTGTTGACCATTAGTTGACCAGAGTCTTGTGTATAGGCTTCAGTATGCTGCAACCTATATGAATGATCCTGATTCTTCACTTCTGACAGCTCTTCGTGGTATTCTTAAGAGTCTTTTCCAACATCAAAATCCAAAAACTTTAGTATTTTTTTCTATCCTGCTTTTATATATATTAAATGTCCACCTGTTTCAATTTCCAAAATCTCTTTTTATTGTTACCTTCCCTCCCACCTCTTCTGTTCTATCTCCTTGGCTATTTCTAGAAAACCTTACATTGATAATAGCAACAGCAATAGCATTTACACCAGGGGTGTCAAACTCAAAGCTTGGGGGCTGGATCCGGCCCATGGGGTGCATAGATCTGGCCCATGGAGCTGCCCTAGAAACAGCAAAAGATGAGCCTGCTGGGTCTCTGCCAATAAAAACAGAGGGCCACAAATGGC
The DNA here is from genome assembly GCA_032468155.1 of Oxyrhabdium leporinum. Lineage (NCBI taxonomy): Eukaryota > Metazoa > Chordata > Lepidosauria > Squamata > Cyclocoridae > Oxyrhabdium > Oxyrhabdium leporinum. The sequence goes on from JANHFL010008615.1 coordinate 188,655, forward strand.
CCTCAAGCTCCATTTTTGCTGGCAGAGGACTGCAGGAGGCGGTCACAGCCGAAAATGGGGCTTAGAAGCCCGTTTTCACTGGCAGAACATTTGGGCCACCATAGACGTTCCCCAACATGAGTGATGTCATGCTGGTACACCCATCTTGACCATGCTCACCCTGGCCCCCTGAGGTCATGTGGCCCTCAATGAAATTGAGTTTGATACCCCTGACTTAGACTTATACACCACTTTACAGTGCTTTACAACCCTCTCTGAGCAGTTTACAGAGTCAGCATATTGCCCCCAACAATCTGGGTCCTCATTTTACCCACCTTGGAAGGATGGAAGGCTGAGTCAACCTTGAGCCAGTGAAGTTCAAACTGCCAAACTGTTGGCAGCCGGCAGTCAGCAGAAGTAGCCTGCAGTACTGTGTTTTAACCACTGTGCCACCATGGCTCTTATGATTTATATGTGGCAATATTATCCCAGCTTTTCTCTAAAAAGTCAAGGAAACATGCATACTGTGTTCTTCTACAAAAAAAAAACAATCTAGATATCTAATGCATCTAGATATCTAGTGCCTTCTGTGTTCCTTGCTTATCTTTTTTTGAGGCCCCGTGATGTGAGCCACAATGCTCTAGAAATACATGCACTCTGCCTATTGAAATAATTCTACTCTTAGGTGATTTATTCAGCATTCCTAGTTCTACAGGTAGAGCCGTGTTCCATCCTACACTTTTCTGCCTGCCACTGTGGACAGGGCCTGTGAAAAGGCACACTTTAGCTGACATCTTCTATTTAATTTCTGCGACTGACTAACCTAGATGCTAGTATACATTGCGGCATTAAAAATGATGATCTGAACATGTCCCGAAAGCAAGTATTACTTACAAGCGGTTTGCTCTTCAAGCAAAAATGTCCATTTCTTGAAGAAGATATTGCTTCTAATTATTGCCACTACCTCATGATCTGATATAAAAATTCAATTTTTTAAATTTGTGATACTCAGCTGAATTTCACAATTAGGGAGGAGGGCAGATACATATTTCTTTTCTCCATTCCAATTTAACCTTTATGAATATTTTATATTTTTTTAGATTTCATGCACACATTTCTATAGTAATTTCTATTTTTTTTCTCCCCCTTTTTTTTTTAAACAGGGAAAAGTTTTACTCTAACAATAACTGTCCTTACAAATCCTCCTCAAGTTGCTACATATCACAGAGCTATAAAAGTGACAGTAGATGGACCAAGGGAACCACGGAGTAAGTACTATGTTCTCTATTTGTGATCTAGGATACAGTATAGATAATCTGTGAAATAAATAGCTATAGTTTGTTTTCAGTATTTATTTACCTCACACATCTAACCTTGTTCCTCAAGTCTTGTGCCTTAAGGCAGATTGCTAGAGTATGCAAATTTAGAGTGAGTGTAAGTAAGCAATCCAGGAATGAAATTTTTAATTTTTGACTATTTCTTTGGTGTCTCATGAATTTTAGGCTGAAGTTGTAGGTTATCTTGCCTTTTAGTCTTCTGAAATCAAAATTACATGGATGATTTTCTTCACAGTTTGATACTTGAATGAAGTGGTAGTCGTGGAGTTCAGACTAGTTTTTCTCTACTAGATCACTTTTCTAGGAGCTTTCTCCACTGTGAATATAATTTGTCAAAATCATCTGGGCCTTTTATCACAATATAGTTAATAATACAAACTATTACAAATATTTTTTTTCTTGGCAATTTTTGTAAATCATTCTAAACAATCTAGGAGTGGAAACGTGATCTCCAGTTTTCTGTTGAATTCAATAAGATAAGGAAAATGCATTTTGTGTCTCATATCTGATGGTTCAGGTTAAATGTTCATAATATTGTATTCACATTGCCTCAAACTGCTAAGTGGGCTTTTGTTTCATTATAAGATCCAGGTGTTAATATGTCTTTGGTTATCTGTATAGTTGAAAGTGCCAATTTTCAAGATCTGAGTGAGCACACTCAAGATTTTGTAAGGAAGTAGTATTCAGGCATATGGGGAAAAAAAGAGAAAATCCTAATTTGTTACTTAAGAATTTTTGCCCTCTTTTTAAAGCATATTTTCACCCTAATCTTAACACCCTGAAAAATGAGATTTTTTTTCAGCACAGAATTTGTGTTCACCACCAAAATAATTACAAAGCACCTGGAGCAGATAGTACAATGTGTTACAAAAATCCCAAGAACATAACACATAATTTATATTTTCTCCATATATTGGCTATTTGGGCTTAGATTTGATTTATATTTTATAAAAAATATTAAGCTCAATATCTCTTCCTTGTCCCATCCCTCCACTCCTTATGTATCAGCTTTGGTACTTCTTTCCTATTTGTCCTAATCCAGAGATATGATTTCTGAACCAGAGACTTAACAAACTCATCAATTTTGAGTATTTCTATCCAAATTTAGAGATACAGCCACCCCCAAAAGCAAGTTACAAAAGATTCCCACAATAAAATCTCACTTGTGTATAGTATCTAAGTAAAAAATGATATGGTTTCCTTATAGTGCCATGATCAATCAAAACACATTATTGCCCTAACTCTTGAACTTTCTATGGTCACTTCTGGGACGCCAGTGAACCCTCTGGGGTAAGGTAATTGTTACTTATTTCCACTGTACATATCTTGCCCCAATCCTGTCAGATTTTGAGCATGCGACAGTAAGATTAAATATTTAATATAAAAATGGATAATAAGAAAAAAGCATATTAACAAGGCACCTAAGTATAACCAAAAGCCAAAAACATGTTCAAACAAAGAATCTTTAACAAGTTAGTTACAGATAAGGAGGGTTGGGACCAATTATAAATATCAGTCTGTAATTGATGATGAACAATTGATTGAAATTGAAATAATCCACTACTATACTTTTGGACCAGTCAATTGGGCCAGTTTTATTTCTGGTGAGGGACTCTCTCTGTGAAAACCTGTTTCTTGTCCATACTCCATGAAGCTTATGAGAAGAGGGGAAACTCAAGAGCTGATCATTATTCAGTCCAAGGTTTTTTCTTGCAGCTACTTAATGGGTTGAAAACATGGGTTTTTTTAAAACTGATTTTTACATTGCTTTCAGGGTACAGCCCTCATAAAGTGATTTTCACTATCTACTATACATACATAATGAAAATGAGAAAGCATGAATAAAAAAACAAGAATAGCAGGAAAACTATTAATCAAAACAACACAAGCCAAGAGATAGTGATATACAATAAAAATCTCAGTCTAGCAAATCTCAAACTTAGTGGATACATAAAACAAATTAATTAAATCTGAAAATAACAGAAGCGTTAGCTTTCAGAATCCTTACTATTTTAAAAAGACTAAAGGTTGGAAGAAATAGAAATTTGCTTGTATCTACAAGTTGGTGATACGTTAACATAAATCTCCAAATGAGTTCCCCTAGTGATTTCACATACATTAATAACACGGGAGGCAAAATGGAATTTCCATACCCAGAAACCATGGTATAAATTTCAGAAGCACCATCTTCTCCCCTCCAGCTAAACAGCTAGGATTGGAAATGTTTTAGCATCTGGAGATTTTACAGATTGATATCATGGTTGCCGTGACATTAAAAGTCAGTAGGGAATTTATGAAAGCCAAAAAATTAGTTCTCTGTGAAGGCAGGTTCACATAGTCAAGCTGAAATGGATCTTCTACACGATTAGCCAAGGCTAATCGTGTAGCCTTGACCAACTCTATGGAGTTCAAAATCCATTGAATCTAAATTAAATCTTTTTGTCAGAAATGGTTTCACTATTTCTATTATTAGCACAGGGGATGATCTCATTCCTTATTGCAGTATTCACCACCTCTGAAACCCTTTTTTAGTCCACCTGGTTTATAGGGCACAATGCTCAAGGAAGTAAGGTCAGTTCCTTAATGTACAGAAATTGAAAGTATATTGGCCAATCAATGGTTAAGATAAACCCATAGAGTTGCATAGTCTTCTTCTGGCAAGGTTTCTGAACCAATATTTTGGCCTATTGCACGCCTACATTTCACTTTCAGTAAAGAAGGGAACAGACTACAAGCTATTATCCTAGAATGAGAATGGATGAACTGGGGAAGTTGTGTAAACTAATTCTTTCCACGTCCAAAGTTCTGGAAAGACCTATAAAATCTGCATGATCAAAAACAGCTACTATTAAGATCATTTGATATTTTTTTTAATGTTCAACCAGGCAAAATAATATAAAGGGGAAAAAGCTTGACTAAATTGTTATGGTATTTATAACAGCTAGGTCTCTTGTGTGATTCAATATTGTAGCTAGCAGCCTGTTTGGTAGGGTGGAAACTGGCTGTCTGGAAGAGAGTAGGACACAGAGAATGATTGTTCCTGTCTTTCCTTTGGATGGAGTTCCAGGAAAAACAGTAGAATATGAGGCCTTAAAAGTGACTTGCTCACAAGTTGGGTGCATGCTAATCTTAACAATACTTTACTGATCTTGGAAGCTTCTTATAGCTAGTTAGTGCACTACTTCTCTCCTTTTTGGTTTATTGTACTGTATCGTTGAGCAGGTAGCATGTTTCTGCTTTGTTGTATATCATATGCACATTTCTTCAGGAATAAAAATGTACTTGCAAGACAATGAGCTTTTCTGTGACAGTGGTTTGGTCATGTTCCAGTCATTGTTGTACATTGTGCTTTTTGATGTGCACAGTCAGACCTGGTTAATCCATCCTGGTTTATCTGTCTGCCTTTGTCTTTGGAAAAATTCAATTAATAATCAGGGCCATTTATAAGGCAAATATCTTGATAAGACAATCTTAAATCCTTCTTTTCGGTGCTAATTAAAAACTGAAGTTGTTTGATGAATCACGCTTGTATTTAAGTTAGAGATTAACTATTATTTGAAGAATAACCACATTAATAAAAATGTGAATTCTACTAAAAGGATCATTTCAGTCATTTGCTTGCCTTTGATGAATAAATTATGGTAAGATCAGTTCTATTTTCTGAAGTATTGCAGAAGAGCAATCCAGTTGCTACTTCTCCTTATTGTTATCCTTGTTTTTTCTGATTAACAATGGAGAACTATTGGAAACTCTTATTTTCTCAGTAAGTATAAAGTTTGCTTGCCCATGTAAAGTCTGTTTTCATCATATAGCACGAGGCTTTCCTGTTTACTTCATTAATCTCTGCTAAATCTACTGCTATTGAAAAAGGCTCTTCTCTCACATGCAACTGCTAGCATTTTATTGACTCTGAAAGAATGTTGTCCCTTGTGGAACACTAACAATTTTTGACATCTGGAATTAATTTATTTCTTCCCATTTGGAAATTGCATGGTTATTCTGAATCTTTGAAACGGGAAATTTCTAAACAGGCAAGGCAATTTCTGAATGTGGGGAAAAGTTAATTTGGCCATCAGAGCAACATGTGGTAGCCCAGCATGGAGGAAATATTTCAACAAAAAGACTTCCATGTGTAAAATATTGCTAGGAATATTATGTGCCAAGTAATATATCCTTCCATATGAAGAAAAAATTTACAATGGCCCTGGAACTCCTGGCATAAAGCATCTTTCCACCTACAAAAGGCTACATTTTGATCTATAGAATTTATTTCTTGAAAGACATGCTTTGGGTAGTGAATCAAGTTCCCTAAGTTTTGCAATTGTAAAGAACTGGCTTGTTCTCAAAATAGATGGATATATATTTTAAAATATGAAAAAAAAACACCAAAATACTTTATATTTAATAAGGTGCTGATTGATCTACTTGTTATTCTGTTTGGACCAAAAGAGGAAAAATAATGACTACAATAGACTTTTAGCCTATCTAATTTATCTAATAAATAAGTTTTATTAATAGGAACTTCTAAATCCTTCCCTCCCATGATTGAATGTATCTAAACTAGAGATGACAAGGGGATCTCCATATTTTACCCAGCTTCTTAAAATACTTAATTTTACTTTTTAATAAAGATCTGGGTTAGAGAGCTGGGCAAATGTGGATATCCTGTAAGTGTGAGCTGGGCCAATAACTACTGTAGAACAAATCCAGTGAATTAAATATGAGAATTCAATTGCAATAAAAAAGGATTATTATTATCTTCTGGATTCCTTTTTTCTAATTAGCATTTCTTGTTCTCATTCTTTCTTTCATTTTTCATTCAGTCTGGTATGGCCTGAATAACCTAGCTGAATTTTTAGTTTTCTTTTAAACTTCCTTTTTAATGAAATGTCTCAAAAATTGTTTGGGTTGATTCAGCTTGAATAAACTACTGTTTAAACCTCCATCTGGGATAACAATAATATATAAGAAAACCCAGTACACTCTGTCAACAAATGATAGCTTAAAGAAAAGAAAAAAAATTACAGAAACAATTTTAAAACATGATTCAGCTTGGACAAGAATCATTTCATACCTCCACAGAATGTTTTAACATTCCCATCTAAATACTTTGTGGAGAAATATGCTAAAATTTCATTTCCTCCTGAGAGTTCCAAGACTAATTTGCATAGTAAATTGGTAATTAATCATAGCAATAAATTAGTTCAACTGACACCAACAAAACAAAACTAGGTGAATGAGGCTAATTATCAAGACTCTTTAACTAGGAATACAGATAACACACATGTATCAACAGTCCCCCTCTCTGCCAGGACCTGCATTTATTTTACTCGGATGTCTGAAGCGTGTTATCCTATTCCTCATTCTTGCTCTCTCTTTCCCTGGCAGCTGAGCCAGGGCTTGTCACATCACAAACAACTTCTTAATATACACATCTGGCGTTGGCAGTTGGACCAACTTCATAAGAGCACATGATCATCATTCATTACAAGATTAAAAAATACCCCATGGCATCATTGATGTTTTTAAACTTTGATCTTTTGCCGTTGTGATTCATCACAGTTATAAAACTCCTCTTTAAAGAAATACAGACGATGACTTATTAGAACCTTCATTCTAAGTAGCATAAACATAAAGTTGTGCACATCTTTACAGAATGTCAGTTCCTTGGGCTGCCAGCTTATCATTTTAAGACATGACATCATGCTGAACATCATGAATTTGTAAGACTTGTTTATAAGAAAGAAACTTTGACCTTCTCTTGGCAAGTACAGGGAAGAAAACAAATGTTCTGTGATTTTCACTGGTAAATGGGAGCAGCAGCTCTGAATGTTCACAGATTAGTTTCAGGTTCAGAGGTATGCATTACTTCAAGTTGCAGTTGTTTATCTTGGAAAATTTTCCCTGAATTTTTAAATTCCTTAAAATAATCATTTCATACAACTGCATGCTCTTTTAATTTCTGTGTTGTATGCCTGTTAATGTGGGATACCTAGGACATTTTCTATATAAAATTGATATTAATACTGTATAATATGCATATAAAATGATACATGTGTACACCTAACATGTAGTGGGTGATTTCAGTGGATATATATTACGGAGAACTACTATTGGTTGCAACTTCCAACTGTATGTGGACTATAAAACTCAGCTGTCTGTATAATATGGGAAACACTATTATGAAAGCTCAGAAAGCTGAAAGACAGAATTGAAAACTCCTGTCCTTTGGTTGACAGTTACTTATATGAGCAAATTTCATTTTCTATTTTTCTACAAGTAATTTGGAAGTAAGAGATGACTTCTGTATCATCTACATGTTTGTGGTCTGTTTTATTTATTGCTTTGCAGCTTTATGTTCAGCCCTTGCATTCCAGGGATTTCCTTTGCTTCTCTGATTTTCTGTGGAAAAGATGAGTGTCCCGAAAAGGAGTGGACAAGGCATTTTTCTGCAAGTTTAAGGCAATATTTAGACAATATGGTGGGTTTTCACCTCAGACAATAGTACATTTCTGGATTTTGTGAAAAACAAAATAACAGAGTTGAAAAAGCACCTTGGAGGTCTTCTAGTCCAACTCCCTGATCAGGCAGGAAACCCTATATCATTTGAGGCAAATAGTTGCCCAATCTTTTGTTAAAAACTCCAGTGTTGGAGCATTAGCAACTTCTGGAGGCAAGTTGTACCACTGATTAATTGTTCTAACTGTCAGGAAATTTCTCCTTAGTTCTAGGTTGCTTCTCTCCTTGCTTAGTTTCCATCCATTGCTTCTTGTCCTGCCTTCAGGTGCTTTGGAGAATAGCTTGACTCCCTCTTCTTTGTGGCAGCCCCTGAGATATTGGAACACTGCTCTCATGCCATCCCTAGTCCTTCTTTTCATTAAACTGGACATACCCAATTCCAGCAACCATTCTTTATATGTTTTAGCCTCCAGTTCCCCAATCATCTTTGTTGCTCTTCTCATCCCTGTTCAACCCTGAGCCACATACATTCTCTTCTAAAAAGAATGTCCTAAAGCAAAAGAATCTGCTTTGGTTTACAGGTTGAAAATACGACCTTGAACACATTGTTCACTTGCATTTGAACAATCTTTTGTACAGCCTTGATGTCTTTGAAGTCTTTTATATACTCATCAGTGTTCTTCCTTTTATAGATTTAAAGCTTTTTACAAAAAAACATTCCAGCCTGAGCAAGGAACATTGCTTTTATTTTTGTATTTATTATGAGACCTTTACTAAATCTAATGTTTGCCAGTTTCTGAAAAATGTTAACATTCAGGTACAGTAGGAAGCAAACAAATATCAGATCAGTAAAATCTTTGAATAGCGGGAAAGAATCCAGCTGAAGATAGAGGAATTACTGTTTTAAAAAGGTATATGATTTGAAGCTAACAACAAAAATATGATAAGAAATGGGAAGCACTATGACATCAAAATATCTAGTAACAGAATGTCAGCTATGGCTGATATTTGGTTGATTGGTTCATTGGCTTTATTACCAGATTATATTACATTACCAGATTATATGCTGAATTCAAAGTGACAAAAGAAATGCAGAAAATGCTGTTAATGTTTCTCTTATAATAGCATTGCTATACTCTTTATTTATCAAAGGTCGATCCATAGAAGATCCAGAGATCTAATTCCGTGTTGTGTGTGAGATGCTTCAAATACCTTCATGTAGGGCCAGGACATCTTGGGGTTCTTACAAAACATAGTAGGACCCTTATAAAAATCCCTTCTACAATATCACTAAAAAAATCCAGGGTGGAAAATATACAAACACACACATATACACACAAACAGAGGATCTACTTCTCACAAAGTACTTAACTGGCTGATGGGAGGTGATGGGAATGATGCCACCCAAACTCTTAACCTACCCTTATTGCCTGCTTAATTGTCCAAAAGGTCTTATTACAGATTAAACTAAATGCTCCTAGTCAGCAATTTCCCGTTATTTATGGAGGAGATGGTTCGTTTTTCTCACTTTTAAAACTGAAGAGTGTCTTAAGATCCAGAGAGGCTGTGCAAAAAAAAGGAACTCCAGTCAGGAGACAGAAGGGTGAGAAGAGTAAGGCCCTTCTAAGTTTATTTACAGCAATACCAACATACATTGTGACACTGTGGATCCATTTTTTTTTTTTAAAAATGATCTCCAAAAGAAGGTGGGGACAGATTTAAAAAGAATGAAAATAACATGGTTTATTTGTAGCGGGTAGAAAATTGTTCCATGGTCATTCCACAGACCACAATTCTGTGTAATAGGCTGCCATTTGTGATGTGCAAACATAGGCAATTATACATATTTGTCCTATATTTCTTTTAAGACTTCTGTTATGATTACTTGTTTGGAAAGTTAATTGTCCAGCATGAACTAATTATCAGTTTGGATTGAAACAAAGGCAGTGGATATACATTATTAAAAACAAATTGTTCCAAATTTCATGTCATGAATCTAAGAGAGTTTGTTAGGAAAATCTGTTTAGAGTGTAGCATGCATAAAAAAAATTAAATCTAGCTTTTCTTTCAAAAGTGTTATAATTAATTTCAAATCCCTTTGAGTTTATGAAATTGGTCAGTTGTGTATCTGCTAACAACCAAATATTTTGGTTTTAAGGACTTATAGAGTTCCTTCCCTAGATGAAGTCATAGGGTTTAAAACCAATACATTTTTTTATCAGTAAGAGCACCTATACTCTGATTACCATACTCTGATTTATTATTGCACAACAGCTATTAGAATTTGCCAAAGGCAACTTTTGTTAGAAAGATGGAAAATGAAATTCAGCAGTTCTGGGGTCACCAAGAATTAATCCCACCTTGAGTACATAGATGCTTACCTAGCATTCTTTGAAATCTAAAAACTGGTTTGGTCAAACAGAATATTCCAGCTCTTTATTGCAATGTTCTCTGAATTTTAAATACTTATCTATAATTGAGCTATCTATTTAAACTCCACCAACACTCTTTAAACATGATTAATAATTTAGAAATTTCAGATTTATTTCTTTAATTATCATATTCAGGTTGACCTCGACTTAGGATCACAACTGAGCCCAAAATTTCTGTTGCTAACTGAGAAATTTGTTGAGTTTTGCCCCATTTTACCTTTCTTGCCACATTTGTTAAGTACAGTTGTTAAATTACTAACACCATTGTTAAGTGAATCAGGATTCCCCATTGACTTTGGCTGTCAGAAGCTCGCAAAAGTTGATCACCTGACCACGGGACACTGCAACCATCATAAATATGAACCAGTTGTTAAACACACTGTAAATTATGTTTAAAAATTACATGACCATGGGTATAAAAGACTCTTTGGCAATAAATTGTTCTGAAGTATTATTTCCTTTTTTGCCTGTTTTCTCTGAAAAAAACCAAACTTTTACTAACCATTTTTAAATTAGGGTTACCTAAAATGTTCAGAATCAAAATTAAACCTTCATTCCAAAGAATTTCCAGTATATCTTGTTGTTAAAGCTAGAAAAGAATGTTAACTAAAGTTAAAACCAAGCACTTGCCAAGTTTTCAAAGGACTAAAATTAATTATAAATTGATATATTTCATATTTATTGAACATCCCAATAGATGTTCATAAAAGGTTGCTTGTTTATATCAATGAAATAAATTTGAAGGAACTTCATATGACTTCAATTACCTTTTCGTCCAACGGTCTCTAACCTCTCTAGCTTTGCGGACCAGCAGGAGGGAGAGGGGATGGTTCCGTGTGAGCGACGGACACATGCACGAGCAGCTCCATTTGCACAAATGGCAGGCAGACACATCCACTGCTTGCACAAATGTTTCTGTGTGTGCATGCTTGCCTGCCCGCTGGGTGTGTAAATGGAGCTGGGTGTGTGCTCACCTGCTGCTTCCACAGCCTGTTCTGAACAGGCCATAGCCTTGGGGTTGAGGAACCCTGTTTTAGGCTACCCATTGTTCATTTAATATTTCTATTTTGAATATGGTACTGAAAAGAGGGGCAATGTGGTGGCTCAGTGGTTAAGATCCTGGGTTTGTGGACTGGAAAAGCCTGCAGCCCAGGTTTGAGCACCATGCAATGGGGTGAGATCCCATCCTTGTCTCAACTCCTGCCAGTTTAGCAGTTCAAAAGCATGCAAATTCAAGTAGATAAGTAGGTACCACTGCCGTACAAAGTTAACAGCACTCCGTGATGTCATGCAGGCCTCATGACCATAACATGTCTTCAGACAGTGCTGGCTCAATGGCCTTGAATGGAAATGAGCACCAGCCCCTACAGTTGGCAACGACTCATGGAATAAAATCCACAGGGACTCCTTTACCAAATAATTATTTTAAAGATATAAATGTAATGTTAAACAGTATCCTGAAAGATTTGAATTTGTCAGTCTATTAGAATTTTGGTTACATCAGACTTTAGGTACAAGGAAAAGTAATGCATGGCTGGAAAAAATTACAGCATCTACTGTAAAATCTTGGACTTAAGAAATGGGTTCACTTTTAGCCTTTGAACTAGCTCTTAATGGAAAAACTGATCAATATGATTCCAAGACATTATCAGTCATAATTCAATTTGTTGTTAAAAAGGTGCTTCATTTTACAATGGAATTGTATTACACAGATATATTGTGATGTATTTTGTTTTACTTTCCTTTTAGAGTATGCAAATTTTTTCTTCTTTTTCTTCTTCTTTTTCTTGTATTTTAATATATACAAATAATAACGACATTTGTTAAGAAGATGGAGGGCAACAAGTTGAAGAAGGCTGGTTTATGGCAAACTGAAGATAACTTCAAGTGTGTTTTTAGAAACTATTGGAAGCTACTTGCATGCATTTAAGCTTTGTACAATTGAAAGCTATATGTATCTTTAATTTTTAAAAATGAAGCAATTGTTCGATTTTAGTCAGAATTAGATACACTTGAGTGTACTCATTTCAGAAATGAATTACCTAATAGGAAGAAGTGCATGTAAGTGTGCAAGTTTTGACTCAGGTGCTGGGAATACACTTCATTAAACCCAGGGGGACATCCTTTTGACTTGACACGTATAGGAATATAGTGAAAATCCAATTAGTTAAAGCCCTTTCTGTGCAATCTGGCGTGCACCTTATTTCTAAATAGATTTCCAAATGACACTGTGTACTTATTAGGAGGCAGCTACTCTTGTGTGTGTGTGTGTGTGTGTGTGTGTGTGTGTGTTTCTGGGTAGATCTGTTTAAAGATGGACTGATATGCCAATAAGCTTAAATACTGGTAAAATTTAACTTGATTGTGTACCATCAAGTCAGTGGTGATTATTAGCGACTATGAGAGCTATTTCTCTATTATGTTTTGTATCTTATGGTTATTTCAGATCTTCTAATGGGGTATATATTACCATTGTAACTGAGTCAGAATTTAACTTTAAACAAACCAAACATACTTAGAGGAACTCTTGTAGCATTTAGGATGGGATTTCTTGTACATAATTTCAGGTGTCTTGCTAGGTATATAGCACCCAACAATGGCCAGTTTTGGAGACCATAGCAGAATCTCCGTCACAGAAATCAAGCCCTGTTTGCAGGGCTAAGAACAATAGCACTTAGACTTACATACCATTTCATAGCAATACTGCATTGTAACCACTGTGCCACCATGGCTAAGGGACAAATCCATCTTATTAACCAAAGAAGTTAAAGAGAGAAGATATTTTGGAACTAAGAAATCCAGCAGGCCACTTTAAGGACAGAAATGAACAATGTCACCTTCATCCTTGCTCTGTTGCCAAAGATGGAAGCTGCTGTGGTAAGACAGTAGGCTCTTTTTCAATTACTGAATTGTCTTATGTTGACAAGGAGATTCCTGAAATCCTGCATTGACTTGGCTAGGAACAGATCTTGGTGAATTAAGTAAGATGGCATTGCAATACCTTGTAAATACAGTAGCATTGCAAAGATGCTGATGTTTGGATAAAGTAATGGGGAGGTATTCCTAATGTTTTGGACTGTGGCACTTCTTTTTGTGACATAGCTTCTAATGTTCCTGGTTTTAAAAGTGGGTGATGGGCAAACCAGGATATTTAGGATATTTATTTTTATGTCAGCATACGAGTGCCAAACACTAATGCATTTTACATCCATTCTATATGTCAGGAAATTTCAAGCTGCCAAGTTTTAACTAAAAGTGCTGATGCTGAAAAAGTTGGTCATGGAGAGAGACGCAACGCAAATGCCCCCCCCCCACTCCTTCTCTGAGGGCTTTCCAATGAGAGTGACCAGTAGCAGGTACTCTGCCTTTCCGTGCAAGCGAGTAGCTGCTTGTTCGTGGACAAAATGCACAGTCAGCAGGAATGTGATGCACAGAAAGACACTTTAGGGCATGGGAGCTTTATCACCTTTTGATACTGTCGAAGCATTTGCTCCCAAGGGATCCCCATTCTCTGTATAAAAAAAAAAAAACTTTCAGAATTGAGTTGGCTAAAGTTTTCCTTGTGTGTGTGTATGTGTGTGTGTGTGTGTGTTTGGGTGTGTTAGATTCTGCCGCAGAGATTGCATATCTGCATTTCTGATCGTAGTGATGGGTCCAGCCTAAGCTGTGGATAATTGCAGGGATTTTGTTCAATTTAGGCTTCCTTTATTGAGGCTGTACAGAAACCTTCTTCATCTGATGCCCTGCAAATATATTAGACTTCACCTACTGTAATCCCGACACCATAGAAGCTGTGGAGGTTGAACAATTATAGAAACCACGAAATCTGAGCCATCTGAAGGATGCCGTGTTCAAGCCAGCAGAATCCTAACCGGCTTGGTTACTCCTGTGGCTTTGTAATGCCCGCCGGGATCAGGCTTATAATGCACGGGCTTATTTATTTCTGTGTTTAATGAAGGCTCCACAATCCGAGGACCAGGAAAATTACTCAGGCGAATAACTCCAGTCCTATTTCAAGCTCTGTTGTTAACATCTGTCATTGTGCCCATTTTAAATCCGTGGGAATCGAGGTAAGAAAATATTCTACCTACATATGGGGAGTAAGGAAAAACAAAGTTTCATCCTATGAGATGTCACCTGAGTGAGATATTCTAAGATTTCCTTGCTATGTACCTTTCTTTTTGTTCTTGCCATGGCTCCGTATAGGTACTGTAGTCCTCGACTTGCGAGCACAACTGACCCCAAAATTTCTCTTGCTAAGTGAAACAGTTGCAAAACAATTTTTAAGTGAGTTTTGTCCCACTTTATGATCTTTCTTGCCACAGTTGTTAAGTGAATCACTGTTGTTAAGTTAGTCACACGGTTGTTAAGTGAATGTGGCTTCCCCGTTGACTTTGCTTGTCAGAAGGTTGCAAAAGGGGATCCCATGACCTTGGGATATTGCAACCATCATAAATATGAACCAGTCACCTGGCATCTGAATTTTCATCACATGGCCATGGGGATGCTGTAGTAGTCATCTGAAAAATGGTGTATGTCACTTTTTTTCAATGCTATTGCAACTTTGAACAATCACTAAATGAATGATTATAAGTCAAGGACTAGCTGCAGTTCTTCCTTCCACAGGTTTCTGGTAAGCATTTTATGTTTCATGTAAAGTATTTCCTTTGGGATATCACACACACACATGCACACACACACACACACATGCAAACACAATACACACATCATTGCCCATTCCTTTGAACAGGACAGTTCATTACTTTAACTACTTGTAAAGATGAAAGAAACATAGAAAGCATGTTGGTTCCGAGTCAGAGCACTAGATTTGGTCAGACATCTTTTGCAAATGAGCTTGAATGTAAAATCTAGCAGAAACAACCACAGGCACACAAAGAGGGAAAGGCATGGATTTTATTACATTCTTCTGTTAATCTACACATGTTAAAAATATGTCTTAGTATTAGCAGTAAAAACATATGTTACAAGATGACCAAATTGGTCATGATAAATAGTTATTAAATACACATTTTCATACATTCAGGGGCTAGAAGTGCTTCCGACTTTATTCTGAACCTTGGATTTTGCTACTAGCTTTTTCTGGTGGCAGGTTTTTTTTTCTATCTTGAGATAAGTACTCCTTATTTTTTAAACTAGTCTCTAAAAACCAGAGTCCAAAATTCCAGGGCTGTGAAATTCTTGTTCCTTTCTACCAGCTGCTGCAGTGCATGAGCTTCTCTCTTAGCCTGTTCAAAGCTTGATCTCCACACATTCTGGAGAACAGTTTTCTGCACACCGAGAGGAGAAAAGGCGAATGCTTGAGGACTGGGGCAGCTCAGGTGATTTGCTTCTGCCTTCCATCTTCTTGGTGGCATTCCCTGATAAAAAAGATAAAAACACAATCTGTGTTTATTTGTTGTAAGGGCTTGAGAGGTGAGGGTTGGTGTTCTCCCACTTCAAATACTTTGGTCTTCTAGACCTATCATAATATAGAATTTAGCTTCAGTGTCTAGTGGACAAATGAACCAACTGATAATACCTGACATCAGAATAACCAAGACAAGAAATAATGAATAACCAAGACAAGTAATCAGCCTGATGTAATGGTTAAGGTATGGGAGACCATGCATTCCAATTCTATCTTAGGCACAAAGCCAGTTGAATGGCCTTGGGTTAGTCACTCTCTTTCAGCCTTAGGAAGGAGGCAATGGCAAACCAAGTCCAAGAAAACTGCAGGGATTGTCTTGGAATTGTCCAGAGTACAGGGGGTCTTCAGCTCACCAAAACAAACAAATGAAGAAGAAAAAAACCCCAAGAGAAAGATGCTTGCCAAGAGCAAGGATAGCTGGGTTTGAGGGTTGGGAGAAGACAATCTTATTCTTTCTCTTCTCTTCTCATCTTACAAAACAAAACAAAACAGAAAACGGGCAAGGTTCCATTGCCAATAAATCTCAAAATTTACATGGACACAAAGGATCATTGTGATAAGCTCTCATTTTGATATTTACTTTGCATCTGTGTAAATTTTGAGATCCATTGGCAATGGCACCTTGCCTGCTTTCTGGTTTATTTTGTTTTGTAAGATGAGAGGGAGAGAAAAAATAAGAACACTTCCAAATCAGGGACGGTACTCCAGGTATGTACTTCCAGCACTTCACCAATAGACCTCAGTCAACATTTTCCCATTTCTTTTTGCACTTTGGGTGGGGGGAGATAAATTGGAAAACTGAGTACTTTAATTCTTACAGAGGTTTAAAGCACTTGTTACACCCCTGAAATATAACTTCCAAAATAGGGTTTTTTCCCCCCAATGTTCATTTTCCTTTTTATACCTTACAAACTCCAAGGAAACACACTTACAAATTGCCAGATAGGGGATAAAGATATTCTTGGTTATAAAACTAAGAGGAGGTGAAGAATTACAAAAATTGTTTAGACATGTTGTGATGAAGGTTAAAAGTCACTTCTTTATATATTTCTTTTCTATATTTCTTCAGTATATTTTTACCTTTCATTTTTCTTTCTTTTTACTATTTTTTCCTTCTCTTTTGCACCCATCACTCTTTCATTCTATTCTTTTTCTTTTAGTTTGAATTACATTGTACTACTGTAAATAAAATCCTTAATAAAATTATATGAAAAAAATCAAATTGCCAGTGTTTTGTTCTAATACTGAGATATTACAAAGAAGCACAGGTTGAATTCAGTGTTAGAGAATTAAGATGTAGAGATTCACTCAATGCAACTTCAAAAGATTAAAATATTGTAAATTTAAATCTAAATTGGTGATTAGTAATGCCACTGAAAAAGAATTAACCATTAACTTTTTAGAAACTCAGTGACAGAATTCATAGGCATTTTAAAGCAATAATATTTTAGAAAAAAAGAGTGTTGAAAGAAATAATTTCTTCCTAAGTGAAGACTCCGTGAAAGCCAGAATGAAAATATTCAAAAGAAATTAGGGAACCGATGGATTTCATTTAAAGATTCCAACATTGGATGATTGAAGAACAAGATTAATTATTCTAGCCCATTACAATTAAAACATTTCATTAAACATTCCCAAAATGACTGAACTGCGGAAGTGAATTGAGTTAAATATAAGGTGTTATAAGAAAGAGGAGAAGTAAATTTACGTGATTTGAAAGTATATTTTGCAGCTTAATTTGGATGAAAGAGTGGGTGTTACTGAGAAATAGAAGACATTTGTAGTTAGAACATGACTAGAAATTCAGGTGGCATTGATGTTTATGGTACAATAAAACTAAGGTTAATGTAGATATTAATTAATATTATTGAGGGGGACTTCCGGGTTGGGAACCCTGGATCGAGGACGGGTCCTTTGGGATCCGTCTGCTTCAAGACGATGTAAGCCGAAAATACAACGAACACCAGCTGTAATTTTCCGGGCTTTTAAATTCACCCCTCGGGCATAGTGGGGTGAATGACGAGAGTGAGCCAG
>JANHFL010008615.1:206423-222427 GCA_032468155.1 Oxyrhabdium leporinum
AATGGAGTTGTTGGTCCCAATTGTAGTCAGCAAATGGGTACTCCCTGTATTGATATTTACTAATAACTTCATTCACCATGTCTATTTTAGGGTTATTGCTGTGGGTCCCAGCATGGTGCCTATCCAAATTATGGCTTAGTATTTGAGATGATGAGATGGACTGATATTTTTCGCTTGAAATATTGAATGAAAGCTAATATTTTAAAATGTAATCCCAAAAGTTCGTTCAGTAGTTGGAGGTTTTCCAACTGCATTTTAATGGACAAAGAAAAGTTTACACTGGCAAAGGACACTGCAAAAAAAAAAAAAAGGAATGCTGTGAGAGACTCAAATGCGCATTCTGTCCTCTGTTCAGAATTGTACAACTACCTGGGCCTTCCCATTTTTTAGCTCTGCTGAATTCAACATGCTCTTTTATTGTTATACACACACACACACACACACACACACAGAGTAGAACAATTACTAATACTGTGATACAATACAATGTAGTATGTAATAGTATTATTAAAAGCACCATGGATTACCTGCTTTATTTAAAGTAAAGTTCTATCATACAGCATTGTAAAGCTATACTGTAACTACTTTTCATAAGCAAAAGTTAATCTTATCTCTATGATCTTGCAGCATAAATTATGTCCCATTTCTTCATGTTCCCAATAGTTCCCAGTACTATTGCAGGGTATAGCAGTTGAGCTACAGAAACCGCATACCTATATATTAGCTGCTAAGCATTCTATGACATTTAAAAAAAAAATATTGTTAAACTCAGTCCTAAATAAGACTTAACATTCAGTAAGGAAAATATTGATTCTTTCAAATATGCGATAAAATCCAAATGTGTTATCCTGTAGTGAAGGTTTGAAAACAACCGGTTATGTCTCTTGATGGTCAGATCTCTGGTTATGATCTCAAACCATTAAATGCATCCATAAACTGACGATGATGGTATTTTTTAATGGAACCTTTTAAAGAAAAATGACACAAAGGAAGAAAAAGGGAAAGAGGCAAAAAAGACAAAATAAAACACACAGTGACTAAAGAGAGAATTCATTAGCAATAATAGAATTTCATACAACATCACACAGTATTTATTACAACAATTTTGATAAGAAACCCAAATTTCTTATGTGACACAATCCATGTATATATACTATAGAGTTATAACTCCAAAATACAGGATTTCCAAATTGAATTAAATTCTGCATCAGATTTATTGTTAAAATACAAAATTATTTTGGACATTGAGGAATATTCCCAGAGCTTCATTATATATCCTTCTGCAAAAGGAACTGTGCATACTTTCCAATAGGAAACTTAAGTTATCCTTGTACAGTTATCATGCACCAAGCTAATTCAGTATATTTTGTGGTGTGTAAAGTTTAGTAATATTTAATAAAAGTAATAAAAAATAGGTTGGAAAGGAAATCCAGGTTTTAAAATGTATTTCATTCTATTATAAATATTTTCCATAATGGTTGAGCTTTAGCAACATTGAACCATGAATGGAGAAATAATCCTATCTGAAAGCTTATTCCCTCCAAAGTTCATTTTTAGAAAACGAACTGTCCATTTAGCAATCAATGAAGTAAAATACCAGCAGCAAACTATATTACACCTGTTTTAAGTATAATATTCAAAGGGAATATGATGTTTATCTTACAATATTTTTTCAACTTTGTAAATCAAATATATTCTGCATCCATTTAATTGTACAGCCTTTAACTTGTTTGATTTCTGAGTCATATTATACATAAGGCTCAGCAAATGCTCCAAATGTTTTTGAAGATTTTCAAATTCAGTTAAGTCTCTAACTGTTCCACCTTATTTTTGCAGTGCTTTTAAAGTTATTCAGTTTGTATTCCTATCTGTATATGTTAAAACCAGCAGTGGTTTTGATCATTCCAAAGATACAGTCTCAAAAAATTCATCTTCGTGTTATTAATAATCAAACTTTTCAGTCTACATGATTTATTGTGTCTCCAATAAAGAACTATTAAATAAATATTCAATAACAAGGCAAAAATAAAATTTTTGAGTCTAACCATAACATTTTCTTATACTTTTAGACTTTAGGGGATCCCAAAACCTTAACTTTCTAATCAACACTCAATGAAAACTGAAGTTTTAACTTCAAAAAGCTATTATCTTACAGATATTGACAAACGTTTGAATGAAGCACCTGATATGATTCAGATAATGAGTTTGATTTGTGTCATCGTTTTAAATTGATCTGGAAAATAAGTCAGTTTCATACTTCAGTGTGAAGCACTGAATCATGTTCTTTTGATTGGGTTTTCCCAATTCATTTTGAGATACCTTTGAGAAAGTCAGCTTTGATTCAGAAATTCAAATGAATTAGCTTTGAATAAACTTTCGGAAAGAAAATGTACAACCCTATGTGTTTCTTTCTCTATTTTTAGTTCTGCTCATAATGCAGCATTTGTTAACTAAAATATTGTATAAATTTGACACAAGCAGTAAATCATAATCCCAATTTTAAATCTCACTCTATATAAATTGCCAGCTTTAAATCCCAGTCTTCCTATATGCAGAAGTATTATATAGGATTATTAAACAGGATACATTACTGAATTATTGTACATGCATTAGGCAATCTACAAGTGGACAGAGCATTAGTTCTATCTCCATTTTATCCCTAACAAATGTTTGGGTTTAAGCTTGAACACAAGTATTCACTGCAAAGAACATACACCTTCTTCCTGATTCATGATATATATATATATATACCATATGTATACTGTAGATGACACTTATTTTTTTATCATAGCATGGATGAAATTAAATGTTCAGTTTGTCATTCTAAAGTCTTGGGGGAGAAATTCAGCAGATTGTCTAATACTGGGGGTAGAGACAAATTTATGCCATTTCCCATCTTTATATGTTTGCTGCAAACTAGGAGCAGGTCTTAAAAAGATTTAGAATTAACGACAAACTCACCCATGTTGCAGAATAGCTCTCAGCTTAAAACATGGGTTCCTCCATCTCAAATGGGCAGGATTTCAATATAGACATTTAAGAATCAGAGGATATTTGAATAGGCAAGAATCATGTTTGTAGGAGCATAATTAAAGAAAGCTATGTCTGCTTCCATTCTGCTTGATTGTCTTGAAATCAGTATTGTGGTCACCAGTGGTGTCCGTAACAAACCACAATGATACCAAAAGGAAGTGTGTAAAATGACAACATCATGCACAGGTCATTTGCCCCTACCCAGGAACATGTGCCAGGCCCCAAACTCTTGGGGATAGCCAGAGGAAAGGGGCTTTTACTTAATTGTGACTGGCTTTATAGGATGTGGAATTACTATTCCATTTGATTCAGACATTCAAATTAATTATCTTTCAATAAAATTTGTGAAACAAAATGTTGCACAGCCATTCAGCAAAAATGGCATGCAGAGCCCCAGTTATTGGGGATTTGTTAAAATTCCAGACCTCAATGGGAGAACGTGTTTTCCTTTACCTTTACATGCCTCAGTTTATTGTTTTCATAGCTGTGGGCAAGGAGGATAGTGAAGTTGTAGTGGCAGTTTCCCCAGAGGATTTCTAAGTGTTAAAATTTCTTCAGTCATTTCTGGATGCACAATAACTTAAAAGATGTGCCTTTCTCACTATATTTCTTCAAAGAGGCAGATGAGAAGTATTGGCTTGTGGAATCACACATAGGCCTTAAATCCCTTTCTTTCCTTCTTTCCTTCCCTCAGTTTGAAATTTGATTGGGGGCCAAGAAGGAAATGACACATCAAGAAGCATTTCTGTTGTGCAATGCTTTGTGGCACTGATGTAAAGGAATCTCTTCTTCGGTTTAAACTTTCTTTGCTTAGCAGTCTTCACAGCAGTAATGAAGACACATGAGATGACATGCTGAAGATCAAAACCTTAATATTTTATTTGCAGAAATTACCACAGCAGTTGAAAATAAGCACACTTCTCCTTGCTTTGCCTTCTACCCGTTTTCACTTCCAACATATGTTTATTTAAGTATATTTCCCATTGAGACAATATATTATCTTCTAAGACTATATATCATATATCACAAGACAATGTATTATCTTCTAAGATTAAAACTGAATGCATGAGTTGTCTCCAAACATTGTGATAGCATGAGTAACTGGATTTATAAGGAAGAAACTGAACAAATACATATGGATTATGTACTATATATTGTTAGTACTGGTAATTACTGACTTACAATCGTGGTTGTACTGGTACTGATAATTATTGATTTATGGCCTGGTGATTGAAATCCTAAGGTGTGATGGTAGTCAAGCAGGTCTCTATGTGACTGGACCCATTTTCATGATGTTTTTGTGGCAGTCAAAAAGTTCTCAGTGTGGCAGTTTTTCTGGAAATGGAAAGAAATTTCTTACAAAAATATTGTAAACTGCAGTCAACTGCGGGATACTGCTAATGGGCCT
Source organism: Oxyrhabdium leporinum (assembly GCA_032468155.1). NCBI lineage: Eukaryota > Metazoa > Chordata > Lepidosauria > Squamata > Cyclocoridae > Oxyrhabdium > Oxyrhabdium leporinum. The sequence goes on from JANHFL010008615.1 coordinate 210,865, forward strand.
AAACGTGGGCCAGATGCCAACCACCCAAAAATACAGTCATGGGACTAGGGAGGGGTGGTAATGTTGGAACTTCAAAACTCAGTTTTAAATCCCTATTGGGGGGGGAAGGGTTCTGTTACTAAGCAATCAGCTGTAAATCAAGGAGTATCTATACATACACTGGTGGTAAGTTGACATATGTATAGAAAGCATTACAATTGGAAGTAGTTTTATTCTAATTGATTTATTCACCTTGTCTGAACAACTTGTGAGGGAAAGCTTTGGATTGACACTTCTTGGCAGGCTAGAGAGGGAAGGGTCTCGAAGCAGGCCTTTTCTAAAACTTCCCCAGGGCCTATGGAGATCCATACTTCTCCAACTGCAGATCAGCTAAGACTGCTATAACCCCTCCTCATAATCTTCTCTTCTTTTGGCCAACCCAACCCAATTCCTTCAAATGTTCTTCATAAAAGTTAGCATCCAAACTGCATAATATCTTCTTCCATTCTTTTGATCTCCTTCCTGTACTATGGTGACCAGAATGAAATGTTGTACTCCAGGTGTGATCTGGAAATTATAGGGTAGAACTATCATGTTCCATAATCTTGATTCTATACGTCTGTTGAACCAAGATCTCATTGGTTCTTTTGGCAGCTGGAACAAACTGCTAGTTTATATCTGGTCTGTCAGGATGCCAGATCTTTCAGGCCATGTGCCACCTATTTTGTACCTATGTATCTGGTTTATCCTATTTAAGTGAAGAACCTTATATTTCTTGCAACTGAACTGCATTTTGTTATTTAGGGCCCATTGTTTAAGTCAGGGGTGTCAAACTGGCAGTCCGCTGGCTGGATGCATCACGCGCAGGCCACGCCCACCTCAGCTCCATGAATGGGGAAAATGTTGCAAAATGTCACATGATGGCGATGTGACACTGAGAGTTTGACACCCATGGTTTAAGTGTATCAAGATTTTTTTGACCTTTGACCCTGAACTGTTAACAATTTTCCCCAGCCCAACTTTGTGTTATATGCAAATTTGATGAACATCCCTTCCATCCACACTTTTGAATCATTTATGAACATATTGAAGAGCACCTGACCCCAGAATAGAACTCTGGAGTACCTGGCTAGACATGATTTTGCCAACCCACATTTTCCCTTTGTTTAGTAAAAAGAATGCCATGGTGCACTTATGAAAAGCCTTACAAAAAATCCAGGTACACTACATCCACAACATTCCCTTGATCTACTAATCTAAATCATTTTGTAAAAAACAACAACCTTCTTTCAGTACAACCATAAATGTATAAATATATAGTTCTTTTTAAAAAATACATACTTTTGCTGGAATTATATTTCATAAGTGAACCAAATGAGGCTTCTAGTAATCACCTTGTTCCTTTCTAAGTATTTGCTAACCTAAGTATTTTCTAGATTTTTCCACTAATAAGCTAACTAGTCCGTAGTTCCCTGCATTCACTTCCTTTTTTAAAAAAAATAGATGGAACAACAAGGCTATTGCTATTATTGTCAGTTATGTTTTTATTATCTGATGATAACCATTCAAAGTCTTTTGAGCCTAATTGAATATAAATGCCAATAATTAAGCAAGCTAGCAAATAAAATGAATAAATAAAATAATGCAACTTGGATTCATCTATTCTCTTACCTCCCCCATTTGTTCTACCACAGAGAAGTGATTTGAAGCATTAATTCCATAGCTATTTGGACCAGGCAAAAGTCAGGATCAGGCATTACAGCTTGATCTTGTCTTGTGTTATGAAAACATGATTTATATTTACCACAATTTGTCTCATTCCAGCAAAAAGTATGCATTTTTAAAAAAGAACTATATATTTATATATTTATGGTTGTACTGAAAGAAGAGTGTCCAGTAAACTTAAGGCTCCTACAACATTAAACAATTGCTTAGTCACCTTATTTTTGAACTTGTGCCAAAAGTGTTTTTTCAGGAGGCAACTGGACTTTCTTGCTTTTTCATCCATCCTTCCATTCCCCACTATCAGAGCTGAAGAAGCTTCTTGGATGAGAAGCGAAACACCTTCAGAAGAAGAATCAAGAAAGTACAGTTGCCTCCTGAAAAAGCATCTTTGGGACAACCATGACCTTGATGACTGAGAATCTCTACAGACTTTTATTTTTAAACTAACTTTTTACCTTCCACTTCATTTCCAAATGATGAAAAAGTTGGAGCAGTCTTGGGCAACTTTATTGATAGCCTCAATATCCTAATAAATTAAGGTGCTTCCTTTCACTCTGTACATATAGTTTGGTAAGGCAGCCTAATGCTGTGTTTCGCAGCAACTTTAAGTTATGTGGAGTTCAAGTCCCAGAATTTCCCCAGCCAGCTGGGGGGAGTCTGGGAGTTAAACTCCACAATCTTTAAAGTTGCTGAGATTGAGAAACACAGATCTAGCAGTTATACATGAAGTGGTGACTGTGTAGAATTAGTTTCCAGTTGATCACGAAGGTGACTCTAACCAATCATGATCTCTTAAGTAGAGATAAAATTAGGAGAGACTTACATCTTGAACTCAGAAAAGATGCAATATAAATCATAAATAAAATGTAGCTGCTTGTGGGAATTTCCATTTTTTTATGCTTGTAGTTCTTTTCTTACTGATGGAATGCAAGAAGAGCTACATGGAAACAATATAAATTTCACTTTTTTTTCTCAGATCATGCAACTACAAAAGAGCACAATACAGACATGGAAAAAAATTGAATTAGATAATCATGATTTTTTTTGTAACTCTACATACCTAGTTAAAGAGTCCCCCTTCCCATCCTGCTATGTGGGCTGTGCAGGCTTCAAAAATTATTCAGAAGTAATGCAGCAGCTTTTGCAGATGTGCAAGCACAGTGCCTCTCTGCTATTCATTAAAGCAGCCACCTTTTCGGTTTTGAGTGAGCCTAAAAAAATGGTGTTATAACAAATCACATAATTAAAGCAGTGTGTTTTTAATGTGACTTATAGAAGAACATCAAATTTTTTCACGCTGTTGGGGAAACTTCAATGAATAAGGCAGAACTTCTAAGCTCACACTTATATGCGATTTGTAATAATTCTTTCAAATAATTTTTGAAGTAAACACAGGCCTACTATTCATTAAATATGATGTGGCTGCTTTTAGAATCACATTTATTTGAGGGGGTGCTGAAAGTAGCTACATCTCTTTTTTTGAAGTACTCAGAGATCCTGAAACATGCATGCTGTTATTAAAGCTCTTCTTGGATTCTCTGTTTAAGTCTCACATAAAATAAAATATTCAATATTTAATGCAACATGATTTCAAGGTTGGGATTCAGGATGTATTGTATATTTGTTCTGAGACAGATGCCCACACTAAACATACCAAAGACTTACTTCCTCATCAATTGCTTTCCAGTTAATTAAGTTCTCATTTGTATACTCAGCCTATTTCTCACTTCACTTTTGCTGTCTAATCTGAGTGGGACAAGAGGAATGCTTGTTCAGAGTGCCATATTTGATGTCAAGTACTTGACATGTTATCTTCTTTACCAGCCAAAATCATAAGTTAGCACTTACTCTGGTTCCTGAATGCAAGTCACAACAGATAATTACCAAAATAAATGAATATAATCCAACTATTCAGCCAAGATAGACTCTGAAGAATCTACTTTTGTTAACCAAATCAAGAAACTGGATTTTGACCAATTCACTCAAGCAGGACAAACCCAAAAGTCTAAGCAGACTGCATATACTGGCACCCAATTAATTAACAGTGAGCCAGAATTCACAAGCAATCCCAACTTTCTGTTATGGATGAATACAGTCTGAGTAATCCTCATAATATGAATAATAGTGCCTGCACATTTAATTGCTACAATGTTAACCACATCACATTAAGTTTAAAAAACTGTCAACATTTTCAATTTAACATACTGTTATCTAGGGTTCTAAACATTTGTAAAAATGTTGAAAACCCATACATTTATATTTCTACCGAACCATTCTTTCTCATGAAATTGGATTAGACTCAACTCAATCATGGCTAAATTATATTCAATGTCTACATTTCAGTTCTAATTAACTTGCTTGATTAGTTTGAATGGCAGAATCATAACTGAGTTTAGCAGAATGGGAACCATTATAAAAAAATATGGTTAATTTAAAAGTGGTGGTAATATTGTAATGAAGGCAATCAGAAGCAGTGTGCAGTGTGCATAGTGTGCAGCTTTGAAAAATATTCAATCTGCCTAGATTGAATTTGATAGGCAGTTTCAAACAAAAGATAGATTTTTGTTTTTCAAAAAGTTAATGATAATCAGCCAGTATTCATTTGCAGCTCAGAATCCATATGCCCCTTTCTCTAACATATCATAGTTTCTTCAAATGTTAGTGTTTCATGGTTTAGAAAATCAGGATTTCCCACAGAAGTAAAAGATGATGCAAAAATGTTATTTCCAATTTTGGGATAGCGTGTATGCCAACATTAGGCATTTTATCATCATTCCCTCAGTTAACATTTTAGCATCTTTACTGGCAAGGCATTCTGTCCTCCTTCATATAGCATGCTTGTATTGTTCATCTAAAACTATATTTTAAAAGAAGAAAGTTCAAAAAACACAAGGCCACTTTCTCTCCCTTTTACCCCTTTATTCTTCAGAATAGGAATTTTTATTTAATTCTTTTTTTAAAAAAATCACCATCAATTGTGCAGTTCCCTGTAGCTCAATACCTGTATTGGACAACATTAATCCCAATTTATAATGTTCTGTGTTTATATGGATCTTATTTTTCATGTAAAACAAAGCTCTTCCCACTGTTAGCTACTTATAAATTGCTATGCATGGATATTTTGAATACCTGAAATAATTATCATAATTATAATTTTATTAATAAGATTGATTTTGGTTTGATTCTTTCCCCTTTTTACAATGGAATTAATAATGTTACAAAATTTCATGAGAGCCTTTGTTGTTGAATCAGATGCAAAACACGTATATCTTACAATTTTGCATTACTACGCAGAGAAGCATTGAGTGGCTTGAAAAACCAGTTTTTGGGCCACTTCATCTTTTCTATTTAATAAAATATCTAAAAGCATTTTGATCAATCTTTTTGTTTTGGGTTAGCTTCAGCAGTGAGGAGCTTAGCCAGGGATTGTAGGAGATGCTTTTCTTGTGTTTTGCTCCTCCAAAAATACAGTCTAGCTTGGAAAATCATAAGCTGTTAAGGCTGGGAAAAGAGGCTGCTTGACTTGTTTTCTCTTGTAGGTGAGTACATTGTTGCAGGAAACAAAGAAGCATGCTTTCTCATGCAGTTGAAAAAGATGAGGGCATCCTTAAATAAATATTCACTACTTATAGCTACAGTTGAAGAACCAGCTTGACAAGATTCATCAGTCAGTCAACTTTTAGTAGGGATTGCAAATCTCTAGACATTTTGGCTTCAATCCAGCTGAAGTTAAACATCTCTGAATTCCATTTTATAGAACTCAGAATGCACCCAACTGGAGCTATGGTAGTTAGACTTAATTTTATTAATGCCAGGAGGTGCACACTTTTTTTGTAACCATCATTTCCTGGGTGACTTACAGCACTGAAATAAGTTAAATTAGAATAACAGTTTGAGATAACTAGTGACCAAGTTCTTACTGAGATAAATTTTTAACATCTGCATACCATGGTGTATTGAATACTACTCTAGTTACTTACATAGTACTATATGTGGAGAGAGGTATGTAAAAATATTCTACTATACAAAACCCTGTCTTACAACTTAAATAATAGGATCTAAACATGGATGTTTTGTCTTCGGTATAGCTAACAGAAATGCAATAAATTTCTACTTAAAAAATACACTATTAGTGATGCAATATCTAGTGGAAACTAGGTCTTAGCTATACTTAATTTTAGTTAACTTGGGGCCAATTCTATTAGACTCCAAGAAAAAACTAATTAGTAATAATCACAATCTACAATTTAACTACTGAATAATTTGATATTGTTTCATTCTCTTTAGATTATGCTTTAATGATGACTAACATCTTGAGAGTGAGCCAATTTGGTGCAATGGTTAGAGGCACCAGGCTAGAAACTGGGAGAGTGTGAATTCCAATCTTGCCAAATCACAAAGTCAAATGAGAGACTTGGACCAATCTAGAAAAAAACCCTAGAAAAAAACAACAATAGCAACTGCTTCCAAAAAGTGCTGTCAAAATTTCATTGACTTGTCCAAGTTGGCTCAGAGGCACCAGAAGCAAAAAAACAATTTGATGACTACATGTCTCATTGATGTGCAATGTTCACAGTAAAGTTTCAATATGTATTAGTTACTTTTATAACTCCAGGTGCACAATTTGGGGAGTGGTTTTGCATTGTACTTAGTTTCTGAGAAGGTTTCCAAAGCTGGAAAACAATTGTCCATAAAATGAAGTGGATTTTAAGGAAGTGGATTAAAAAGTTAAGTGTATGATGCATTAGCTCTTTCATCACTAAATATAATCAATTGTTAAAATGGCACTAGTCTTAACAATGGCAGATAGTTGATGACTTTATGAGACTATTTTCAGAATATATTATCCCATTGTTCATACAAAACAAAACAAAACTGCATTTCAAAGTACACTGAATATTAAAGGGGAATGCATGAACTGATATAATTGCTATAATTTTATGTGTGGTTTGCTAAAATCTATGGTTGCAAATAAATGTTTAGCAACTAACTAACTATATTATAGATGTCTGCCATTAGAGAATTTAGCCTCATGTTAGTTGGATTAAGGGGTTGAATCGCCCAAACTAAAGTCTCAATAAAATAAATAAAAGTTCCTAAGATTATCCTTATACAGGTAGCTTTCGAAAGTGACTGCCCTGTTTAACTATTGTTCAAAATTATGACAAAGCCAGTTTTTGGACTTATGACCATTGCAGCATCTCACAATCCTGTGATCAAGATACCTAGTCTAATAAAACTTCTTCTGAAGATTTTAGTATCTAAAAAGCAATTTACAAACCATTTCTAATAAAAGTGGAAGTAGGCAAACCCAATGTCCCTTTGAAGGCTTTGAATCATGGCTTGGGCAAAACTGACTTTAAAACCTGCCAGGGACTGCAGTTTTATGGTCTTATCGTAGGGAACATCTGAATGGAGCACTAATCCATTAATTTGGAGAGGAGTTTGGGGAACTGATTCATTCACTGCCTTCTCTTTCTGTCTTGGTCTTCTGATTTGCTGTCTTCAGTTTGGCATTGCTTCCCCAGAGCTCCCCAAAATTCTGATGCTTTTGTAAGTGCAGTAATGTTACACATATGTACAAAGGAGGTGGGGCTTCAACCTTGAAGCAGCACCTTCTGTCAGCCCTATCAGGTAGACCAAATTAAGAAACAGACACTGTGTTCCCAAAACTACTGTTACTAGAACAGCTATAAGAAGAGAATCTTACAAATCTGAATGTGTTTCCTGTTCCCCTTTATCCTCACGTGGAGGGGGTCAGGGGGTCTAAGGTATTTCATAAATCTCTTTCTTGGTGTTGGCTTAAGACCTGCTTGTCTGATTGTTGCCTTGATAACAGATCTCGCTGTTCTTCAAGGCAATCCTCTATGACCTTGACAACATGTGTCTTTACAGATATACTGCTCCTGGCAGAACTTCATGAAAAGAGGTGATGTCAAAGAATGAGAATTTTCTTGAAAGTATACTATGCAGCTTTTTTTTATATTCTAAGGACTACACTTCTTTTTATATACTTCACATACTGGTATTTGCTTTGCCTCTTCTCCTTTGTTTTTTAATTTCCTTCGCACTTTATGATTTTAGATTTGCATAAAACATTGGTCAGTGACCATAATAAGCTTAATCTTAACTTGATGCTTTTCAACTGCCTCAAACATATTGGTTGGGTGACCTTGGGCCAGTTGCTTTCTCTCATCCCAACTCACCTCATAGCCTCACAGTGTTGTTGTTGTTGGCAAAATAGGAGGAAGGAGTATTAGCTATATTCATCCATCTTGAGTTATATATAAAAATAATAAAGGTGGAATTTTTTTTTTAAAAAAGTCTAAAAGATGTTCCCTTTCCTAAAAGAATACAGTTAACCCAGTCAGCTACCTTAGGCAACTTCCATTTATCATCACAAAATTACCAAGGATAACAAATTGAAAAAAATGAGGCAGAGCAAGAGTTAAAACTAAAGAGATCTTTCTACTCTCTTTCAGATAGCTGATGGCAGTGTGATTATAAAGATACAATGATCTGAAGGAAAACACAACTGTTTAAACACAACACACTCCATTCTCCTCTCTAATATATAGCTTTTTCCATAAACTATAAAAAAATGCACCTTTTTTAGCCTGAACTATTTGCACGGTGCCAGAACTCCTGAACAACAGATTGAAACTGGAATTTGAAAAGGGCTCAAATTCAAATTAAACTTGTTATAAATATCTTTGGACCTTTAGTGAATGAAAATCTGTTCCAAAGCAATCTTGGAATTCTGCCTTCCATTAAGTCTGATGCACAGTCTGCCTAGACTTAAATTAACATATTTTGTTCTTTAATAATATAATATATTCTCCTATTTTAAAGTCCTTCATTGTGTTCTTTTTACATTATTCCTGGTCAAAGTATAATATATCCTGAGTTTACTGTTACACATTCAAAAAATTTTCAATCTATCTTTTGTTCCTAAACAGTATTCACCATATTTGCATTGTTCACAGGAAAAAAAAATCCTGCTGCATGGCTCAATATTGGCAAGAAAATATGTTTTCGGAGGATACTTTTTCTCAGAACTATGATTTCTAATTATCTAGTCATCTATTTTCTAGCTATCTTGTAAGAAAGAGATTTCCTTTATTTCTTTTAATAACTTCATACAGCAATATATATATTTTAAAAGACATTCCAATTTTATCACATTGTTCATTATATACCATTCTATTGTTACAAGTTTCTCTTTACAAATTCTGTAAAGATTTCTTGTTCTCCATTTTTTTTTAAAAAAATCAGAACTTTGTAACATATTGTATGGAAAAATCTAATTGTTGACAAGCTTGAACAGCTTCCTTTGAATCTTATCAAAAGCTCAGTTTGGAAAACTTGTTAGCTCCAAACTGCTTTAGAAACTAAAGGAGCTTGGAAAAGGGCTTCGGATGCAGCACTGAATTCTGCCATTCAAAAACAATAAGACCACACAAGACCAAATCTAACATAATATTATCCGGTGTCAAGAACATAATTACGTTTTCATATTCTGCTATGTCATAATGAGGTTTGTTTGATTTTTTGCTTTTCATGCTTGGTGACCTCTGTTGTTGTTGTTTGTCAATCAGGACTAGTGGCTTAGTGCATAATATGAACCAACAATTGTGACTTATTTAAAATCATATTTAAAAAAAAAATGGAATAATGTGACGTTTCAACCCAGCCTATGGCTTTATTGAAGGTTTTTTTCTCCTACCGATGGTTTGTCTTGAATGGATTAAAAATATATATATCAGAACGTCAATTTAACTTAAGTGGAACTTAACCAATAGAGCCAATTATTAAACATATTCTGAAGAGATGAAGGGCCAGCTTCTAAAGTACTTAGGCCAATATATCAGATTGATCTTCATTCTAAGTGTGTTTATTTTCTATTGTAAATGTTGCATTTGTAGAGTTTGCTCTCGTTTTGCTTGGTTAAAGTCATGCTTTAAACACTATGATATGTGCATTTTCCAGGAAATTCATCCAATGACAATCATTAATTTTATATAACAAACAGGTGAATATTTCTACAAAGATACACACAAGCATGAGAGGCCCATTCCAGTGAAAAGAGTTATAAAATTGTCTATATAATTATTTTCATTGTATTGAGAAGCAGTTGCTTCAGGAAAGCAATTAATGTTAATATATATGGTATTTGTCTTAGAAAAATGTGATTATGGAACATCAATTTCCTTTTGTTGTATTAATCATGATAAAACTGTAACTGTGTGTGAGGTAACTTTTCTAGTGGTTGGGAAGTTATTTTGTCAATTAATAGCATTTTAAAAATAGGTCTATATAGATATCTAGAACCAAAGCATCCTAGTCACAGTGGATCCTCATTGTTTTTACTTGTATTAAGTCTCATAAACCAGAACCATAAACGAGTCTCACCATTTTTCCTTTCTTTCCCTCTCTATCAATATCCTTTCTTCCTTTCATCTTAATTTCAGCTCTGCCTTCTCTGTTGGATGGTAATCATCCAGTGAAATAAAAAGAAAAATGAACTGCTTATATCACTGCTGTCAGTTAAGGGTTCTCATCGAGGATTATGAATTGAATTGATTTTATTTTGGATAAACTAATCTAACTGTTGTTTCAATTAACCAATCTTTTGGAATAATCCATTTTTTCCCCACAAAGGATCAATATTACTCACTGAGGTAATGGATTCTTTTAGATGAACTTATAAAAGAGCGTGCAGTTTTCCAGGGCTCTTGACCAGGCTAGATTGTATAAGCATAGCTCATATTCAGACTATATCTATATTAGGTTACGCCTTATATGGAGGATGGAATTAGGCTCTAGACATGCACATTGAAATCTGTTAGATACAAAAAAAATGTGATAGGTTGCTCCAAGGATTGTTCTGTAATTTTCTGGGAAGGAGAAAGAAGCAAATAGTTTGTAGAAAATACACAATTTAGCTGCTGAAGTCAAACTCATTTTACTCTTGAAGAATGTGTGTCTGTGTGTTTATAGCAGTGGGATTCAGCCGGTTCTCGCTAGTTTGGGTGAACCAGTAGGGAAGATTCTGGCTGGTCCCACCCCTGCCCACCCCGCCCATTCCAGGAGTTCCCTACGTGCCCCGTTTTGGCTCCCAGGTAAGTGCAGGGAGGCCCATTAGGCCTGAAACAGGGGGTGGGTTGTGTGGCACACACACCCGTGCCCCATTTTGGCTCCCAGGGGGCTGCAGGGAGGCCCAAAATGGGGCATGGGGGTGCAGCATGGGTTCCCCATACCCCATTTTGGCTCCCAGGGGGCTGCAGGGAAGCCCAATAGGCCTGAAATGGGGTGTGGAGGGTGCAGCACCCCCCCTGCCCCATTTTGGCTCCCGGGGGACTTTAGGGAGGCTTACTAGGCTGCATGACTGGGAGCCGCACTGACCAGCTGGGAGGCAGCAATGGACAGCAGCCCCAATGAGCTGGGAGATTAATCAGTCAGTTCAGTTAGACATTTGCAAGATCTTTTTTCCACTGAGAAGTTGGGAGGTCTGACTGAACTATTTTTAAACTGGTAGTCGCATGGTCTTCTTTTGTTGCCCTGCACACAGGAGAACGGAGCTGAAAAGCAGGTTAGTGAGGGAATGGTGGTTGCTCTGGAAAGGGGTGGAAGTGAGGATTTTGCATTATCTTTGCTCTGGGGTGGGGTGGAAGTGAGGATTTTGCATTATAACACAAAGTCCTCACTTCCACCCCATCCAAAAGCAAAGATAATGCAAAATTTTCCACCCCATTCCAAAATAATTATAATGCAAAATCCTCACTTCCACCCCATTCCAGAGCAACCAACATTCCCTCACTAACCTGCTTTCCAGCTCCGTTCTCCTGTGTGCAGGGCA
>JANHFL010008615.1:248951-259827 GCA_032468155.1 Oxyrhabdium leporinum
CTTCCTTCCTTCCTTCCTTCCTTCCTTCCTTCCTTCCTTCCTTCCTTCCTAAATTTGCCCACCCATTACTATTAAAAAACTCCATAGCTATAATACTTTGATCACGTATTTTTCTACAGTTAATAGACAGAGAAAATGACTTTATCGTGTAATCAAAATCCCTCTCAGAAGCTAGGAAATTAAAGAATAGAATGCCATCTTGGAATAGTTTGAGGATAGTAGCAATGAAAAAGGAATGAAAATCTTCACAGAAATAATGCTAAGCATCAGCAATACTAAGTCTAAACAAATGATCACTTGTTAAAAAAAATGTTCTTTTGGAAAATAATCTTATTGTTCTATTGCAACCCAACCCTCCATTGTCAGCCTCTGTAGTTTGTTATTAGTGACCTCTTTGCCTGAAGTATGATTTATGATTAACGTGTAAAAAATTCCATATGATCTACTTTCCTCATCTTTCTGTCAAGTTGGCAAGACAGTTTTTATCATTCTGTGCACCTGTTTGACTCTCAGCCAGGTGAATATCTATAGTATATATATCTATAGTGTCATTGACAGGCTAAACTACAGCCAGGAGTCATACAGGATTTGATTTGTCTGGTTTCTTTCTTTTCTTTTATCTTAGGGATGGGAATTTGTTATATTTCAAAAGAAATAGCAATAAGAATCAACATCTTTATTCTCAGCTATTCCGTCTGTCTTCAGATGTTTACCTTCATATCCGTATTGGGTAGATTCAAATGTATGACTTCTGGAAATGCCAGCCAACTCGTGGTTTTTTTTCGTTTTTTTTTTCTTTTAATTGAAATAAAACCCATGCAACTGATTTTAATCTTAGACCATCTTCACTTACTTCAAGTCTCTGTAGTGTCAAGTCAGTTATTTATTTTTTTTGCAGTTTTTGCTACTGGCAAATACCTGTGGGAAGCAGTAGGTTGGGACCCAGAGCCCTTGCTTGTCAGTATTCATTCCAGCATAAGTATCTCACATGGGGAAGAGCCAAAGGACTTGGACATCTCATCTCATCCCATTAGAAAAAGGAAAAAAAGCACTTCCTTTGTTCATAGTTTTTAAGAAAAGGTAAATTCTTTCACTAAACTTAACATGGTGTTTCCCTCCCTTTTTTTCAAAGAAAGAGAACAAGCCTATTAGTTAGAGAATTATGACTTTCAGGTGACTGAACAAGCTATACATCTAAAAGTACAGCCAAAAATGGATCATTATTGATGTTTTTAAACTGAGACTATAATAAACGATCTTGAAATTTAAAATAATGGTACATATATTGCCAATTTGTATTTTATAACATATAAGGATTTTCAGTTATTATTGATAGAATTCCAAAGAAGCAATGGGAAGTATTTAAATGGAATACCCTGCCATGACTAAAACATAGCAAATTGGAAAGGAAGAAAATTAAACAATTTCATTATCAGAATTGGAAAAATACAGAAAGTCAAATGTTATATCAAGAAAGATAATCCTGATCTAAGGACAAGCAAAGAAGAAAGGGATGAAGACAAGATTTAAATAGGAGATTAGTGTTCAGGGTATTAGGAAGATTGGGAAGAGACTGCTAACTTTAAGCTTTAATGAAAAAAATAGGAAGCCATTCAGATGGCATTTTCTTATTCAGAGAGTTAAAGGATCCTTTTATAAAGTATAGTCATAGAATGTTCTATATCAGCTTCCTTACTACTATATTTAAATTAGCGTTGGTATTAGAACAAAATATAAAGGCTTTATACTTCCAGTAGCTAATAACATAATGATTAGAAAAGCAGCAGGAATCTTTAATTCTGATATATTGCACAACCATATTTCCATTCTAAACAGTGTTTACAGTGATTATTGGTTAAATAGAGTTAAACATATTAATGTCAACATCTGGCTTTTCTTTATTAGTGTCAAGCAAAATAAGGAATCTAGCCACATTTATGGTTAAGGAATTTAAAGAAGTCTTCCCACCATTTACCATCACACATTTATCATGCTGATGTTCTTGGCATCTTTAACAGTCTATAACTGTCTAGATATATTAGGGGTATATTAGTATTTCAGACAGCAAACAGAAAGTTTGAAAGGGCAATAGATGTCATAAATACTTGGGTTCTCCTATCCGGGAATTGCCAATATATGAAAGTACTCTCTTTGAGCTTTGGCAATTATTTCTCATGAATACTCGGCATGTCACACTCAGTTCATTCCCTTACAATCAATCCTAGATTCTGAATTGAACTCCACTACCTGATCATCTGTGCTCCAGTTGCAGTTAGTTGTGTTGCTTGCTTGATTTCTGTTCTTCATGCCACCTCTGTCGCTCTTGAAAAACATAAAAAATTCAAAACTATAATGGTGGGAAGGAAAATTATTTGAGTTTTGAGGGCATATTTTATGAATACACAACAACAACAACAACAACAACAACAGCAACAACAACAGTAACAGTAACAACAACAACAACAACAATAATAATAATAATAATAATAATAATAATAATAATAATAATAATAATAATAATAATAATAATAATAATAATAATAATTGGAAGGAACTTGGAGGTCTTCTAGTCCAACACCCTGCTCAAGCAGGAGACCCTGTACCATTTCATACAAATGGCTGTCCAATCTCATAAAAACCTCCAGTGATGAAGAACATACAACTTCTGAAGCCAAGCCATTCCACTGGTTAATTATTCTTGCTGTCAGGAAATTTCTCCTTAGTTCTAGATTGCTTCTCTCTTTGATTAGTTTCCATCCATTGCTTCTTGTTGTGCCTTCAGATGCTTTGGAGAATAGGTTGATCCCCTCTTCTTGGTGGCAGCCATTTAGATATTGGAAGACTACCCTCATGTCATCTGTAGTTCTTCTTTTCATTAAACTAGACATGCCCAATTCCTGCAAACCATTCTTCATATGTTTTCACCTTCAGTTCTCTAATCATCTTTGTTGCTCTTCTCTGCACTCTTTCTAGAGTCTCCACATCTCCATCTTTTTTATATTGTGGCAACCAAATCTGTATGCAATATGTAGTCTTATTAAGACATTATAAAGTAGGACTAACACTTCACATGATGTTTAGTCTATCTCTCTATTAATGCAGCATAGAACTGTGTTAACTTTTTTGGCAGTTGCAGCATACTGCTGGCTCATATTTAAATAGTTGCCCATTAGGACTCCTAGATCCCTCACAGTTATTACTGTTGAGCCAGGTACCACCTATTCTATACCTGTGCATTTGGTTTTTCTTAGTGTAAAACCTTACTTTACTCAACCCTAACCCTAACCCTAAGCTAGAGGGAGAGTGTCAAAGAAGTGTTGATTTGCTATCCTATTTACTCCAAGTAATGTATTATTTTAATGTTGAACAATACATGATTCTTAAGTGTTTGATTTTAGTTTGCAAAAGGTTCGGCTAATTCAACACTATTGCTTGCCCCCTTTTTAACCCTCTGTACATAGAAACCTGTGCATAATCTCTCTTTCTCTCCTTTTTGTAATTGATATTCAAAGGTATTCATGCTTATACTAAATTATTATAAAAATAATAATTCTAAAACTACAATGTTGTATTTTGCTTGTTCAACTTTGAAAGGTGTAGTAACTGCAGTGGTTACAGTCTGAGTTTTAGAGTTTGGTCAGCTCTGATTCAGAAGCAATTAATGTATAAAATTCCATAGTTTGCATATATACTGGCTGAAATTATCTGTTAGTATGAGTGCTGACTCCTTCGCTTTAATAACACTGAGGTAATGTTGTATTTAGTCTAATCTTTTTCTTCAGTTGAAGGCTTGTATATATTGGACAGCTATTATCTTCTATCCAACCTCAAGGTTGTGGGAAGATGGTAAAGAAAGTGAAGGGATCTGGAAGAACTGGATTATTATTTTGACCCTTAATACAATTAAGGTGGTTTATTGGATGGATGCCACATTGGCTGCTTTGATAGATGTGTGGTAAGCTATGAATGGTGAGCATGCAACTATCCTTGTCTTTCTAGGCTTTTCAGGAGCCTTTGATCCTAGACCACTTATAGAGGTTGGAAGTGGGAAGCACTTTTTTTTACAATGGTTCTGCTCCTTCCTTAGTGAATATAATCAGTGTTTGCAGGTTGAGCTCTTGGGCATCCAATGTGAGGTGTTCCAAGGCTTGTTTCTCCCCTTATACCATTTAACATGTACATTAACTGCTAGAAAAGGTCATCTGCCAATAGAGTGGACATCATTAATGTAGCAGTAATATCTAGCCATACATTTCTACACCAGGCCAAATGGGAGATATGATGGAAATCTTGACCCAATGTCTGGAGGCAGTCAGAATCTGGAAGGAGAGAAATAGATTCTGATTTAGCCCAAGCAAGACCGAGTAGATGTTGGTTCAGAAACCAGCTGATTCTGGGGTGACAGCACCTTAGTTCTTGATGGGGCTGCATCTCCCTGAAAGAGCAAGCTCACAATCTGAGAGCACTCCTAGATTTGGGACTCCTGCTGATCAAACAGAAGGGCATTTGCCCTGCTTTGCCTGCTGCTACAGTTATAGCCTTACCAAGAACAGGGCACTCTGAAGACAGTTACTCATCCTCTGTGATCTTGCACCTGGATTACTACAATTCACTATACATGAGTTACCTTTGAAAATCACTTGGATACACAGCTCCCACTGTGCAATCCCCATATAATACAGCTACTATGGTTGGTTATTGATCTGTTTCCAGGTGTAGTTTAAGGAGTTAGTTAACACCTGTATATTTTGGGGATTGAATATCTTAGAGACTACCTATTCCAACTAAATTCTGCCTACCCAGCCAGGAAGAATAGGGAGCACCTGCTGAAGATTTTCTCCTATCAGAAGGTATATGAAAGGAAGAGAACTGAGGTAGGTGAACCCAGTGACTGCTTGTTTACTCCACTGGACAAGACAAGAATGACCACACTGGAGTTAAACCTGGATTTTTTGTGATTAAGCAGCTAGAGGAAAATCTGTACCATTACTGTTACTATTCACATTTTATTGTTTGCTTATTTAATTAAAGTCTTCTTTGTATTCTGTCTGATTTTGTACACATCTTGTTTAGCTTCTGGGGTGAAATGGTTTATAAATCTTATAAATAAGTAAATAAAAAGTAAAATGCACATGCACACATATGCACACATATATAAAGAGAAAGTTTCACCTTGTAAAGATGGAGATTTGCCAAAAGATGAGTTATTTAAACTAAAAAGATCTGTGAAATAACATTCTAGGCTAAGATTGATCCATTTCACTAGGTTGATTTGTGATGTTCCAAAATAAAGCTGGAGGCTTTAAAATGTCATCTGGCAGCCATAGTGTGTATTTCATATAATTTTTATTTTTGCTGCATTCTCTCTCCGCACACACACACACACACACACCCATGTACGTGGGGTGGGGGAGAAAGAACAAATTATGAATTTATAGATGCATGTGGACAATTAGAGCCCTTGTATATGTGTCAAGGATGAAGTTTATGGAACATAATGGAATCCATTCCAGTAAACATTAAAACAGAAATAATGTCCCCACCAAAATCAATGGAAGTTCTGCAGTTGATTTTACTGGAGCCAGAATGTCACCCAAAGTTAGTCATTACTAATAATAAGAATGCGCTAGTTGTACAATGACTGCTAAATTTAACTGAATTTAATTTTGTCAATGGCAAATGAGCAGCCAAAAATCCTTACGATAATGGCCCTGTAAGAAGACCAACTAAAATGTTTTTTTTCAGTAGGGGATGATAATGAAACAGAACTTTTTAGCATTCATTAAACTACGCTTATAATAGGGATTTTAATTAATATTCCATTTTTTTTTCCTGGTGAATGTTCATGTTGTGATCTCATACTACACTTTTCAAACAGAAAGTACTCTTTTTTAGACCTTTTTTAGACCTTTGTGACCTTTCTCTGTAAAGACTACATTAGTATACAGTAATTTGATATATTAGCAAGTTGGTGCATTTTTATTTTTATTTTTGCTAGTAAAGATATCAGATCAAGGCAGTTTGAAAAAATTAAAAAGATGGCATAGATCTGTTCTAGAGGAAAACAAGTTTGGTTTGTATTTTTAAAAATCAAGAGGTCCAATAAATGTACAAAAGTCTTGCAGTCTTAATGCCTAGTTTGGTGCTTGAACTACATTGCTCACCTTGTGGTGTACAATTCCAGAATAAGGCCACTTTACATATGAGATGAGAAACTGAAGCCAATAGAATAACTTTGCGTGTCTTTCCCTATCTTTATTGCCAAATATCTTCTCTGGGCCAAACTAGGCATTATGGAGAATAGCACTGAAACAACCTTTGTAAATCATTTTCTCCAATTCAATACCGATCTCCTACAATTTAGCTGATACTGTGATGACATGAAATTAATTTCTCTGCTTTACAGCGGCTGTGGTAGGGAAATAGGAAGTATTAATTTTCTTTTCCTAGATATAAGGAGGTAGATATTAAGAAAATGGCATGATTCTCTCTTTTTTTGTGCAATCAACATTGGCCCATTTTTGATGCAAAAAGTAGGGTTATGCAAATCCTCTGAAAGAGAAGCACTTACAAAGCACCTTTGGTTGAATTATTAAAGCAGTCAAATCTTTTTACTGACTCACATGGCTTCACATAGCCACATCAGCACTTTGCCTTATTTTTCCCAAGCTCTTATTTAAGGGTTCTGAAGCATTTCTTTCAAAGGATGTGCGTAGTCCTAGCAGCCATCATCACAAACAGGCAGACACTCAGGAGCAGGATTTGCTCATTCTATAATTCTCCTGCTTTCTGTCGGACTACATATTTGCCAGTATTCTTGGTATTTCTCCACGTTTTCATTTTTTTTTTTACAAAAGCTGAACTTAACCATTGACTATAAATTAACTTGAATTCTTTGACTAAATTATGTCTTTATTTTTTTTAAAATTCACAGTAAAGAGGAACGGCATAGAGATTGGGGTGGAATTGTTCAAAGTAGAATTGCTCTCTCAGATATGTGCTAAATATGTCAGTTTTAACATGTATAATAATCCTGATGCCTTAATGGAAGCTAAGAAAGCAGGAAAACTCAATGACTGGGGGGGGAAGAATTTATATACTCTTGGGCAGTCTATTTTTAATGAGGGTTAACCAAAGGGGGAAAAGTTGGTGAAACTTTCTGAAATGGAATATATTTGTTGCTGGCACAGGAAATAGCACGCTGCAATCAATGTGTGAGTGTGTAGATATGTTTTATCTGAGCTCTTTTGTGCAATATGTTTTATATTTAGGACACATATCAGGATTTGCATCTGTTTTCAGAACTTGCTGCTAACAGTTAGTAATGATGCCAAAATACACTTGAGTTCCATCTTGAGACCAAATGATACTGCCTTTTTTGTTATTCCTAATTTGAAGTCTGATATTAATTAGAGACATTTTCCATAAGCACCATATCCTTTTTCTGAAGTGCTCATTAAAATTATATTAACTTAAACTGGAATAAGGCCTCACAGCCTGAACTGCTTTGATAATGATTTATTCCTAACTGGCCTTTTTGTCATTTGGGTAAACAACATGCTAATTCTTAATGGGAAGAACAAAAAGTCTGATTCCAAGCATAAAAGGAACAAATCTTACCACCCCAGCCTCTGAAACAAAAATCAATAAGAGGTTCAACGTGGGAGGCCCCCAGAATTGGGGTTCTAAGAACTCTTACTGGAATTCTATTTTTCACTGAGGATAATTGGTAAGAGTGGCCAATTGAGAAGCAGGACCAAGAAGTCAGAAGAGAAATTCAGCTTCCTTTTCTCAGATGACTTTCTTCAGTTATGGCATATAATTCAGGTCAGGATCAAAGGTAATATCACTGCATTTGAACCTATCACTAAACCTAGGCTTCCGTCAGGCCTACGGTCCCCAATTAACCATTCAATTTATAATTTGAAGTTGGCTTATTACTATTTGGTCATAGTTAAAACTAATTCTGTTAGTCTGGGTTTGGTGTCTCCACAAAAGGCAGTGAAGGAAAAAATCCATAAATCGAAGGGAGGAGGTTTTCTGAACTCTGGCTGGAAAATGAGCAGGAGCCTGCAAGCACATGCCTATTATAGTAAGCCGTTATTTTAATGGATTAATCAAACCAGCCCAAACAGCCTACTGTAATTTAACAAGAATTTCATTTGTTTGTGCCTTCTATCTGCTCTACTAGTTAGGCCATCCTTGCACCTGCCGTAAGATGGATTCTTTCGTGTACACAAGGCATTTGTATGGTTTCACACATACCTTAGAAATCAATGCATTTATGTCTCAAAAATGCCTTTCTAATGACTGTGATGACATTCTCAAAATATTTTCTGGGCACACAAATATTTGCTAAATATTTGGCAATGACTCAATATTCAGCATGCATTTTTGGTAAGATTTTGCAGAAGCAATAATGAAGTGTCCAAACTATAGTGTAGTCTTGCAGTAGTATTCCCTAAGTATCTTTAGCAGCTAGTGTTTGATAATATTGGAAAATTAGGTGGGATTTGGAATGAATATTGTAATGAATATATGATATCTGATATTTAGAAGTAATAGTATTTGATGTTAATAATATTACAATGTGAATATTAAAAAGATCTGACAGCTGACACGCAGTAGCAGTTAACATTTGGCAGAAAGTGATATATAACATTAATATGAAACAATAATGGATAGGTATGTGAAGGCAGTTTGTATCTGATAACTATCTAGCAATTGAATTAATATATTTTTATTTATTTTTTCTTGAATTCATTTATTCAGTCAATCTGTCGAAATTACATCTGATCAAATTTAATTCTGAAATTCAGTTAATACATTTTGAGATTGTTTCAATTCTGAGTCCAGGACAAACTTGAAAATAGATATGGATAAGATCAACCTAGATTTCTCCATGTTTACTGTCTCCCCATGCTCCCAAAACAGTCTTGAACAAGTGTGCAGGGGCACAAAATATTCAGATGTAGAAATGTATCCACATTTGATATTTTGGCCTATGTTTATTCTCATATGAATACATTTCCACCTGTGCAATGGAAACCCCTCTGTTCTCTCTTCCTGTATGCTTTCTATGCCTCAGATCTATTCAGCTGGTTCTTCTATCATTCCGTAACCATTTTACAAGATACTTGAAGAAGGAATTGATTAATTTGTGGATATCATTCCATCAGTAGATGGACACAGTTGGATACAACTCTTACTCTTGTTGCTCTGTATAAAACCACTGCTTAAGGAAAGAAAGAAGACAGGGAAAGGGGACATTAATCCAACTGAAGCACTTTGAAATAAATATTTTTTTTAAAAAAAAACAGCAGCACATGACCAACCTTGTCTGGCTAAACTAAGCAGAGTTGGGCCAGATTAATATTTGGATGAAAGTACTCTAAGGAATGATGAGGACTGTGGAATTGGCTGGGAAATGTAAGGGTGGCGGAATTGAACCAAAGAAGTGACAAATTCTTGCCATCCTGTTGGGAAGAAAGCTACATAGATATATCTCTGGAGTCACCAAGATTTGAGCTGGACTTAAAGAAAGCTTTAGTCTGTATCTCTTACTGCGGTTCCTGCGTTTGGGGTCTTAAAAGTTATAGGAACAGGAGCTTCATAAATCCTGTAACTGGGCACTGAAGAGGCATAGAATGAAAGAATTACATTAGAGTTGTAGAATAAATATGATAGCATACTAAAATCAATTATAACGTAATATATCAAGTGCGTATGTGTGTGCACATGCCTTCAAGTCAATTTTGACCACTGGCAACTGCCTGAATTAGTCCCTGCCCAGCAAGATTTTCAGAAGTGGATTGCCAACTGCTTTCTTGAGAATTTCATTATCTCCTTTGCAAAGAGGCCTGATAATTCTATTGAAAATTAGAACTGCATTTGTGAAATGAAATTAACATTTTCATGAATTTAGATCTATATTTTTGGAATATAACTCTCACATTCTTAAGTGAAACAATTCTCTATTCAAATAGCATTGTATTAAATTCAGACCTCCTTGCCTTTTTTATTCCTACCTAACTCTGTATACATATGTGCTTAAATTGATACTCAACCTATTTTCAAGTTACTGTATATATATACATTTTATCTTCTTTATTCGTTTATTACATATTCCTTTGGAGTGATTAATGTTAGAAATAGCTCATTTTTGTCTTCTCCATGTTACTGTTCCATTCAGCATGATCAAACATTTTCTTCATTATTTACAAAACTTTAGATTTTTCTCTTCCCTTTCCAGTTGCTCTTTTTGTGTTGCTGTTAATGATTATCACTAAGCCCCTTTTTCTTCCTTTGTATATTTTCCCAATTGGACAGTGGATTCGCTCCTTGGTTTCAATTATCATATATATTCTGGTGTTATTTAATTCTTTTTTTTTGTCTAGCGATATCTTACATTTTTATTAATGTTCCTGGCTGCCATACCATTTTGAAAAATCCCCATAATCTCAAGTGAATTTGAACAAAGAAATAGATGACATTTCCTGCAAAGGTTTCTAGCACTTCTGCTTATTGTTGACAATACATTGCTTCCTTTATTGATTACTATTTTGAAACAGAACTTACTGAAACATTTCCAATCAGCAGAAGTGTTTTTCACTGAGGAAATAAGAAAGAGAATTCTTTTCTATCCTCCATGAAGCAAAAGAAAACTACCACCATGTGACGAGACTTCAGATTTCATGACACTGAATTCTACCTTTGGTTTTCAGTTTCATGTTTGTTTGCTGTTTTGCTGTAAATTTTGTATAAATATAATTTTTTCTTTGTGTTTTTAAGGTTCCTGTTCAGTTTTTCTGGATTTATGTGCATTTTACTGGTCTTCAAACTACTTATAATTTCACCAGTTCTGATTTTGGAGAAA
>JANHFL010008615.1:274799-290138 GCA_032468155.1 Oxyrhabdium leporinum
CCACTAGGCTCAAGGTTGACTCAGCCTTCCATCCTTCCGAGGTAGGTAAAATGAGGACCCGGATTGTGGGGGCAATAAAATGTATCCCCAACTCTATCAAGCCCCTCCCCTTAATATTTCTCTTGGCTCCAGTCCTTAAAGCTCTTTCAACATTGCCAAGGAGCATTTGAATGATGGACGACTGCTATGCTTTTCAATACTGGCCTTGTCCGCATATGCTGTTGTTGCTGGGGTACAGCTATTAAGCTGTTCAAAAGTATTGGAATGGCCAGTTTAGAAGCAGAATGCTGGAAGGAGGCAATGGGCTTGGCTAAGGTTATAAACTGTAAGCAGGAAATAAAGTGAGCCACATTCAGGATATCCCTAGTTTGTTAGTGAACATGATTAAATCAACCACCAATTAATGCAGCTGAGATACAAATGTATCCCTCTCCTCCTGAAAAAGTATGCATCTCCTCCCAAAGGAGAGAGAATTAGTTGCAAGGCTATATTTTCACATAAGATGGTGGTTCGGCAGCTGGTATCCTCTGCATAAACAGAGACAGTCACTGCTGGGTGAAAAAGCTAATAATCAGGCCATGGGGTAAGAGACTTGTCTAGATGGCCATTTCTTAACTAACCATTATCAAATGTAGATTTAAGTGAAAAGTGTACCTATATACCCGTGTTAAATATACTACAATAGTCTTTGGCAATGATTTTGAGAAAGATTATTTGATCAACACCTGAGTAGGTCATTGGCAATTTACACAATAGGTAAATTGAAGCAAGTTATTCTAAACGTTTTGCAATAATGGCAAATATCTGTAACTCGGGTGTAGGATGAGGCTAAGGGCTCGTTCTCCGAGCTTGTGGCTTGGTTTCCCCTAAACTCTGCTGAAGATGTTACCTAGCCTGGTAATGAAATTTTCGGAATCCAATCCACAAGATCAGAGAATGAACTCTGACCCTTATTCTAAAAGTCTTCTAATTTGACTTAGAGTTTAAGGATAATTTATTTCAGTTCGTAAATCTTTTAATTCCATTCTAAGCTTTTACTGTAGGTACTGTTTGCTAAGTTTATATGTATTGCACCTGCATTGAATATGTCCACCTATCCTGTCCTTTTGTTCCTCACCCCGCCCCAATATCAGGCCAGAACAGAAATAGTATTGCCATTCTTTAAAGGTAGTAAGGAAAAAGGAAAGATCAAATTCCCTTAGTCTGCTTTTGCTTATGAATGCTTCAGCCTTCACCCTCTTAACATCTTTTAAGTCCGCTAGGTGTTTTCACTTTTATAAAGTGCTTCCAACTCTATATACAGATTCAGATTCTGATTTTAAAATCTTAAGTCCATTTTAAACTAAGCGGTGTGACCATTAGAGACAGTTATATAAAGACAGATTATAAATAAGCATGGAAAGGAAGGTGTGAGTGAATGAAAGTGGAAGTACACAGTGTCATAGCCCATGGCCCTTTATCCCCAGTCAGTGCATAGGCAACATTCCAACTACACATTATTTTAGCACATTGTATGATAATAAATATTGCTTTTTTCATAACTTTCCCCCTTATGGCCATATTTTTCTGAATATAATCTATAACCTCTAAATTTGACTTTTAGCCACTGACTTAGTGAAGGGACATGTTTCCAGCCATCCTTGCTTCACTTCCGGTACATAAATCCTGTTTGGATAAACTTCATATTCTTCAAGTCAAGCACAAAAGTGCCATATGTAGTCCTCTGCCTAAGTGTGTCCATATGAAAGTCACTGCATGTAAAGCAAGGCAGGCGGAGTTCTTGGGTTCCTCTAATGGTGTTAAATTATAGCTCCCGGGAGCTCCAGTCAGCAAGTTCAGTGGTGAGGAGTGTGTAAATTCTATTTCAGCAGCTTTTGAAGGCCAGTGGTTCTCCACCACCAATAAAAGCATGTTAAAACACAACAACAACTGTGAGGCAGCTGAGAAAAGGGCTAGTTGCTACTAGTGAACGTGTCAAATTGACAGCTTTCATTGATAGGTCCCCATTCAAATGCTGTAACAGTGAGAGGTGTAAATTACGAGCATAGACTGGAGTGCAGTGGATATAGACATGATCTTAACAGAGTAGCAGCCTTTGAATGCAGAGAGCTATGACCCCTGTTGATGTCAGGCACTATTCGTTGCAGGTTTTTTTTTTAATGTAGAATGATTTGCTGTTCTTGTGGGGCGGGAAAAAGTGGGTTTGTTTTTTCTCCTCCTTATTTACATTCTATCATCACGCTTAAGAAAGAACTGGATATTTACAGAATTTTTCCCCCATCTTTTGTTGCAATTTTTAGGTGCTTCAGAGCTGAGCCCATTTTCAGATCCCAGGCAGTTTACAAGCATTTCATCCCTCACTGAGAGCCGCTTCTCCAACCCACGAATGCACTATCCAGCCACCTTCACTTATACACCGCCAGTCACTTCAGGCATGTCATTGGGTATGTCAGCCACCACTCATTACCACACCTACTTACCGCCACCTTATCCGGGCTCTTCCCAAAACCAAAGTGGACCATTCCAGACCAGCAGTACTCCATATCTCTACTATGGCACATCATCAGGATCATACCAGTTCCCCATGGTGCCGGGGGGAGACCGTTCCCCTTCCAGAATGCTTCCTCCCTGTACCACCACATCCAACGGCAGCACATTATTAAACCCTAACTTGCCTACCCAGAATGATGGTGTGGAGGCTGATGGAAGCCACAGCAGCTCCCCAACAGTCTTGAATTCTAGTGGCAGAATGGATGAGTCTGTCTGGAGGCCTTACTGAAATTTTCTCTGCGGGGCGTGAAATCTGTCAGACAGAAAGCAAACCAATAAAAAATGATTGTCAGCTGATTATAAAGTGCCTGTTTTTTTGTTTTTGTTTTGTTTTTGAAATAGATTCTGTTGATATGTGCAACTGAGTAGCTGGGATGTTAACAGCTAATTATATGCATACGACATGAGACTGACTTTCCACATCATAGTTCCAGTCAATGTGGATCAAAGCACAGTTTGTTTTCCTCCTGGGAATGTTGTCTCAGTTTTATATTTTAAGATATAATGATCCAGCCCCAAAAGATGCCCATTCTGTCTAGACGCCTTTAAAAAAAAGCGAGTTCTTTTGCCAAGAGAGGAGACATGGACTCCTGCCAATTGTCAAGACAACGCCTGTGCTTTCTTTGTTGTTCAAATAAACAGAAGCATCTTGAACTTCAGGTACGGTTGCAGTCATACAATCTCTAGGACCCTCACGCATGCACAGTACAATTCACTCCGTGTGTTTGTGCACACAGAAAAAAAAAATATGCTTCCATTTATACCAGAATATCTTCAGCTTACAGTAACTCCTCAGCCATCTTATCAAAGCCTTGCCTCTGATGAAAGAGAAAACTTTTGAAGTACTTGGCTTTCTTCTTCTTCTTCTTTTGCTGAAATAGCACCCCATAAGGTACCAAGACAAACTTGTTTGTTTTGCGTTATACATTTTTGTGATTACCTTTGCCTTAGTCAAGTTAACCAAAAAAATTCTTGGGGAAAAATGTCCCCCAAACAAAACAAAACAAAACAAAACACCAAATTCTAATTTCTTACGCAAGGGAAAAAAAAGAGAATGGCAATATATCGTACTCAAACCAAAACAGTATCAATAGTATGTGTGTGTGGCTATCTTGTTTTATTTTATTAAGTTATAAATGTGTACAAAATTGAGGTTATATGCAAAAAATGAATTGTCATATAATTTTAAAGAAATATTTATAATTATTTAATAATGTTTGGTCCCTTTAAGGTTTTTTATAATGTAATGATATGTTGACTTCGGTCTCTAAAAATGTCTGTTGTTTTTAAATTGTGGCAGCCTTTGACTGGTACCGAATATCAGACCATGCATGAACTCTGAAAAGCAGTTCCAGTATAAACTATCTGCAATATGTATTTTTTTAAAAATAATAATAATTAAATGCTTCCATCTCTAAAGAATTCAGGTATAATCATACATTGGCTTAATTTATGAAGGAGGTACTGCTTTAATTGTAAATGAATATTGGGTTGTCTTTTTTTAACCCGGTAAAAATTAACTGGAAACAGATTGAACAGGCATTATTTTGAATACATTACTCTACAATTCCTCCAGGAGGTGGGATCTAAAAGTCCATATGGACACTTCTGCTCTTAACATAGAGCCTTTCATTTCTGCCCTCCCCATGGCCGCCCTCTGCACTGCAAGGCTCTGTCCCTCAAGATTAGGGACTTTAGTAGGAGGGTTTCCTGTCAAGCAGAAGAGACATCCCCTCTCTCCCACACATACATTTCAAACATGCATTTATCTTATATATGTTTTAATCCCAACCAGCTTCATCTGGTGAAATTCAAAAGTTTTCCATATTTTTCAATCAGCATTTGGGAAACAGTAAAACAGCCCTGCCTTGGCGCAAGGAAGATTCTCCAAGATGTGAGACATTTCAGAATTCATCCGTTTACCTGAAATCAGTAGCTTTCAGTTTAAGAACTCTTAAATTAATTTTTCAGGAACTATATATTATGTTACAAGGCATTGTATTAAAGTGGAATAAGCACATGTGAATCGCTGCAGAAGCCCTCTGCAGTTCAATGCTGCTCCAGCATCTGGCAACATATAGTAGCTGAAGGCTGATTATAGAAGACAATGTTTTCGTAAAGTCAGGCTCCACTTTCCTAATTGAAAGACATGACTATTCCTGAAGCTCTTAAAATCAACCATCCAATATTTACCATTTATTTTTTTTGGTGGTAAGCAAGCCAAATTAGTTCTTTGGCAAGTAAGTGTCTGTGTCTCCAATTATTCTATAGTCTTGAGAATTCTTACTTAGACTGGTGGTAGATAGAAAAGCTCATTTGGCACTTTACACGAAATCCAGCAACCTGTAGCTTTGTGCATAGGCCCAAATGAAACAGGATGTGAGGATGTGAATGAAAGGTAGGGAGTACAGGAGCCCTTTAAAAGAAAGTGTCGCCTCCTTGAAATTCATTGTCTTTCTAGCCTCTATTTTGATCTCCTTTGCACTGTCTTTAGCTTGAGCTGTGCGCAACAGTCTTTTCCATGGATTGTGATGCTGCTGAAACTAATGATAGTTAGATGTAGCTTTTGAACACCTAGTCAATAAGAGAATGGACAATACGGTTGGGCAACTTCAATGGCAGCTGATAGCTAAGACAGCCCAAAGAATGATTCTACATCCTCATGAATTATTCTTGGCAAATTAATATAATTCATTTGCTCCTTAAGAAAAATTATTGGCCTTCTAAAGGTTAACAATCAAGTCCCCTTTTTATAAATAGGAGAGACTTTCCTAATGTGTAATTTTCTTCCAAAGATGGAAGTTGCTATTGATCCTATTTATTGTTTGCGGTAGCTTGAAGCATACCCTTGTCCATTGATTTTTATCTGTAAGATAAGTATGTTCATTTCAGCAGCACTTAAAAAAGCTAGTGTCTGGTTACACATTTCAAGTTGTTTGGAATATTGTTGATTAAACAAATCAAAATAAGGACATGAATTGCCAGTGCAAATGCTGTTGTGTATTTAATAAAAGGTACTATATTTGTACATTATTTTTATTGCTGAGAAGGCCTTTTAAAAGATATACTATATGCATCTTAAATAATTTTGTAGGGATTTTTGTTGTTGTTGCTACAGGGGCTGCAGGCAGCAACCGAAATACATTTAAAAAGAAAGGAAGAAAGAAAGACATTCTTGTACAATTTCAATACTGCTTTATATTCCTGGATTTAATCCAGCATAGATCATTTTTTTATATTCTGTTCTGTAGCTTCAGTAATGTTTCTATATCATATTTTGGGATCATTTGGGATTAAAACTCCAGATTGCTCAGGTGTGCAGTTTTGCTTGCCCCAAAACATGTCCAGTTCATGCCCTTCTGCTGTTGACCGCAGCAATGAAATGGTTTGCTTTACAGGTCAGAGTAACCAAGAATAATAAGAGAGTCATAAGCACCTTTGATATAAGCACAAGGCCCTTCTTTAGTGTCTTTCATGTTTTAAGTGTGCCTTAAAAAGCTCTCAGTTGGAAACATCTTTATCCATCTTGGGAGATACTTAATGCTTTGATGCCATCAAGAGAAAATAAGCTAAAGTTCTCCTTCCAAATTCATTTTCTTTTGATGCAGGAAGGGAATTAGCATTATGGGTTATAATTAGAATCTCAAGTCTAGAGGAAAAGTTGGTCCAGTTTATAGAGTTAAAAATGCTTATGCAGGCATCTTTACGGAGTCTGTACAAGCATTTACAGAGATATTTTTTTAAGTCTTGGCCCTTGGATAAAACACAGAATTCACTTGTAAACTTGGGCATGGTGAATCCAAAGTTTATTGGTACAAAATAGGCACTAGCCCATGAAAAACCGCTTGTCACAGCATCTAGGAAGGTGCTCCATTGAATCTGACTCTAAGCTAGCAGTCCCTGGGCATGGATTTGCTAGTCATTATCTCCTCCCTTCTCGCCAGGCTTCATCAAGGAGAGATTTTTGCACTGTCAAGTTAGTCAGATAAGTTTGCCCTCCTTTCTTGCTGGAGCCTCCATTTCAGTCCTGGTGAGGTCATGCATCAGGACTCTGAGAAAAGCCATGAACAAAAGCAATAATTTAAACATAAATAAAATATAAACCAAAGGAAATACTGTTTTTTTAAGAGCTTTATTTCTGTGATAACATTTCATTTCAGTATGTTTGACCTGTCATTTAACCATTTATGTTCGTTGCAATATTTTTAAACAGATCAGCCAGAAATCATATTTTACAGTATGTTTTGTTTCCTAGGTACACTAAGCAATATTCCACAGTATTTTTTGCTTAAATATGTTTTACCAGTCTTGAATTTCTGCTGGAGCAAAATATTTGTAGCATTTCCTGTAAATACAAGCTTTAATTTCTTTCATTTTTCCCCAATTGCTGTTGTCCAAGAATTGCTTTCCATGCACAGATTGTACAAACACATTCTTTTTTTTTTGTGCCGCAGACAGCGATTGTGGAAGGGAAGGGTTTACTTTATCTTCAAAGGGACTGTGTGTATTGTATGTTGCAATTGTAAATTGAATTTGTTTGGCATTCTCTCATGATTGTAATATTAATTTTGAGGTTTGAATCTCATTTTCAATAAAGTGGCTTTTTTGTTATTGTTGTTCCTTGCTTCTTTGTCTTCTGCTGCATCTTTATAATTATCTCTTTCATATTTGTAAATAGTCTAGAGCTGACTGGAGCCAGAGTATTTTGAAATACCAAACTGCATATTGACAGCTCCTTTAACTTCTGCAGGATAGAAACTGCTATTTTAAAACAGCACACTCCTAATCTTAAACATAGTTATATGAAACTCCAAAGATCCCTGATTAATGGTGCACATCTAACGTTGCATCATGGCCTGTATCAAAATAAGAGCTTTCTTTAATAAATGAAAAAAGCAGAGTGGGGGAGAGGGGTTTGAGGTATTCAACACTGTTACTGTGGAAAACGAAAGAAAGCATAAGCAGTAGAAGGTAACTATTCTCTCAAATAATATCTGTATGGTATTATGTTCTATGTTGGAGTCACTAGCACAGTCAGAAATGGTTTCTTTTCTTCTTTCTGTTTTTTTTTTTAAAGCAAGGGTACAAGGAAACCGTCACTGTGAAGTTTTCACTAAGGCCCTATTGTTTGGTATAGTGTCATATTTTTTGCGGTGGAGAAATGAAGGGTTGGGGGGTGTTCTGATGGCTTACATTTATCCCACACATGTGCTATCAAAAGGAGTATAACATATGCATTACACTGTTTAGTCCATACAAGTTTGTTGCAGTTGAGAAATATAGCTCCCCACCCAATCCTTAGCAGTCCTAACCACTTGGCCAATGGGCAGAAATGCTGGGAGTAACAATACATAAAGAGCCACAAAGTCTGCATCCATGCTAAGACTTGAAATTGCAGGGTTAATTTTTTTCAATAAATGCATTTTTTTCCCAATGATGAGAAGTCAAGGCATGCTTTTAATAAATTAATAAATATTGACATTGATGTCAATATGATGATATATAAAATGAATAAACGTCATGAGCTCAAACAATAATAGTAACTAAAGATTGATAGTTTATTTCTGGATGAGATATAAAGGCAGATAACTGTTAATTTCAGATTTATTTTTAAAAATCTCAGAACTTCCTAAAGAGGGTGGATTTGGCTTTAAAACCATGGAAATTCACTAATTAAATACCTGAATAATGGGTGGAACTGTTCTCAACAATGTACTTGAAGCAACAATCTTGATAAAGAGAGTAGGAAGCTGGAAGCTCACAACCCCAGAAAGAGACCAAGACAGCAAATAGGAATAGGAGTACTTCAAGGTAACAAGGCAATTTCTAATCATGAAGAAAGAATGTATATTGAGGATGACTTGCTTTATGTATAATATCATCAGTTGCAAATGGATACTTATCTCCTTGCAGTAGGAGTTGCAGGGCCCTAGAGTTTATCCAGGAGTAGAGGGGGCAATAGGAGGACTCCAAGAAGGAAAAGGCATCACAGTGGAAATAGTAAATACTTGGAAGCATAAAATATGAGTGGACAAATAAGGGGAAGTCTAGACCACGGGGCCTGTTTCTAGACATGGAAGGCATACTTCACCCACCTGATGTGGTGTTATTAGTATCACAACAAAGGAAAGTACTCAGCTTCACAAGAGTCAACAGTGGAAAACTTTCCACAGAGGAGGAAAACAGGCTGGCAGAAATGGGGGACTTATTATTGAAAGGAAGAGAAGCTGCAATGTGTTGACCAAACACACTATTGGAAGAAGTATGTTGTCTTCTGCTAGACATTCAGGATTACAAAGTTAATTAAATTAAATGATCCCTACTATTTCTGTTTGTCATGTGGATATTAAGGCCACTACTAAAAAAGTAAAACACTTTAGAGGATTAAAAGGGACTACAAAGCCCTGGGTAGTAAGACAAAGGACAAGAATAATTAGGGAAAACGTGATCCTGGAAGTGAGCAACCGGCTAAGAAGGAAGTGGAGTCAGGAAAAGTTTTAGGCTGTCATAAAGGTCAGGTAGGTAGGAATGAGTTGCATCTCAGAAGATCAGAGAAAAATAGTTTTTTGGCAAGAGCCTTTTGAAACTTAGTAGAAGAGAAAGGGAGAAAGGGCAAAGATTCAGGCAGATAAATGCTGAGTATGAGGCACTATGACAAGGAAGGAGGCACAAGGCTAGAAAGGATATTCATAAATCCTCAAGACCCGAGTGTAGTGATATCCCCAGTCGCTAGTGTCTACACACAAGAGCACAAAATATGCAACGCACAGAGGATGTGTAAGAAACAGGAAGAACATGGAGTAATGGAGAAAATGGGATAATGGAGAAAACCACAATATTTGTAGGAGATGACCAGGGTGAGCCTGAGGACGGGGTCAAATGCATCATCAGTTTGGACACTATGCCCCATAAGAGACCGAAGTCCAGCCTCCCTTGAACTCTTATCTGTGCCAATTTGCCTTGACTATTAGTAGATCAAATTCTTATATATAGTTAGCATCGGAAAAACTTTTAGTACTTTGGAAAAAAAAAAACAACCTACCCTGGCTCCTGATTTTTTGCATCTGACAATATTAGATAAGTATTAGAGAAACATGTTGGTTTAAGAGCAATGATTGGGATATTGAACTAGAAGGATACTACTTATTCAAAGGAAAAAGATCCAATAAAATGGGGGTGAAGGAGCTGTGATTTATAAATAAATCTGAAAATGGAAGTCCTGTTAAAAGTATTTGGCTATGATCAAAGAGAGTAAGAAAAATAATATCACTGTGGATATTTAACACAGGTCCTTCACCCTAGTAGAGGATATGGAGAGTGCCTTTCATAACCAACTCACCTAGTTCTGAAGAGAAATATATGTGGGAAAACTAACTCAGCTACGATAAAGTAGCGAGTCCTGCAGATTTCTGATCTCTCTTGCTGAACATTTTCATTTCAAGTATCCAAGATCTAATGTTTATGAAGGCAGTAATTTGTTAGTAGAGACCATTTTGCCTTGAAGCCTACACTAAGCAGAAAAGGAAAAGCTGAGTCAGGCATGTACCTTGCTATCAAGGGAAACAGATTTTGTTGAACTCAAACAGTGGGCAGCAGCTAAGCAAATGGGATAAATGGGAGATCTAATAACTGAGATAATAAAAATTCAGACACAAATGATCTCTTTGAGAAAGACAGGTTTAAGAGTCCTTTAAGAATTAAAAAGAGGCTCACTGACAAATTGAGGAGATAAAAGAGAGATGGGAAATAGAAGAGGTAGTTGATAATTAAGAAAAGTATAATCTAGTCTGAAGGAATAGGGTTAACTGAAGCTCAAAATGAGACAAATCTAGTGATTAGAGCAAAATCTAAGGTTTTGCGAGAAAGGATATATCTGAAGTAAAAGAATAGCTAAGGAGGCTGTGGATTATTGTGCCAAAAAGTGGGAAGTAGCAACAAACCTTTTTGTGCCTTTCTTCTCTCAAAAGAGGGAGAAAGCCCTTCCAAACATGATAAAGAAAAGAAGGAAAGGAATGCACTTTAGAATTTATAAAATGTATGATAAAACCCCATCTTGCTTCTTTAAACATTTTCTAATCTTCAGGGCCAGGCAAATCAGATGGTTAAAGAAGTTATCTCAGAACCACTGAATATAAACTCTGAAAGCAACAGAGAACCATGAGGTGCTAGAAACATGGAGAAGAGGAAAATATCATTACATATTCAAAAAGAAAGAAGAGGTGTTATGGGTATGAAGGTTCTAGAACAGATTGTCAAGTAGCATATATCTGAGCATTTAGAAGATTGCTACATTATCAGGAACTAAAATGAGTTTATCAAGAACAAATTATCAGAGTAGACTTATCTCTTTTATTAACAAAGCAATTTGGTAGACTCAGGGAATGCTTTCAATTTACTATACTTTAATCAAAATAAAGTGTTTGATAAAGTCTTGGGAAATGCTTGTGGACAAGAATAATAAACATGGTATTGTGGTCCTACGGATTTGCTAATAGCTGAACAACTGCATGCAGAAGCTGCTTGTAAATAATTTTTAATTGCATTGGCTATAAGTATCAAGGGATCCTTCAGTTCATTCCTACTCAATATCTGAATACAAAACCTAGGGGATATGATAAAATGGATGCTTATCAAATTTGTAGATGACATGAAGC
Source organism: Oxyrhabdium leporinum (assembly GCA_032468155.1). Lineage (NCBI taxonomy): Eukaryota > Metazoa > Chordata > Lepidosauria > Squamata > Cyclocoridae > Oxyrhabdium > Oxyrhabdium leporinum. The sequence continues at coordinate 286,004 of JANHFL010008615.1, forward strand.
ATGGAAGACTGTTTAACCTGAGAAGACAAATTCAGAATTCAGAATTAGCTAGTTTCAACATTGGGCCAAATCTGTAATGACGATCTTCAGTGATGCCAAGGTCCATCATCTAGGTATGAAAAAAATCCAATACCTAACTACAGATTTGTCAAGATCTGGTTTGGTGGCATTGTGGGTGAGAAAGATATGATACTAATGGGTCACACATGAACATGAGCAAGCAGGTAAGGAAGCAGTTGAGAACTCTAATGCAATATTAGAATGAATTAATAGAAACAGTGTATCCATTTCACAAGAATTTATGGTGTCATCCTACCCTGTACTGATTAGTCCACTGTTGGAGTATTATGCCCATTCTGGATACCATACTTTAAAAGGGCCAGTTAAAACAAGAAGTTGGAACAAGTTTAGAAGAGAACTACCAGGAAGATAAGAGGACTGGAAACCAAATCCTTTGAGGTATATCTATGGAGATTCTCAGTCATGTCCTTTACTTCAGAACTGAAGACACATCTTGGATGAGAAGGAAAACATCTTCAAGGAAAAACAAAGCAAGTCCAGGTGCCTTTTGAAAAAGCACCTTTGGGACATCCTTTGAGGAATATTTAAAGGAGCTGAGCATCTTTCTCCTACAAAAGTTAAGACTAAGAAAAGACATGGAAGCAAGAGGAAGTAGACCCTTCTCTGTTGAAGTGAATAAAAAACCAATGGTTGAGGAAGATTCAAGTTGAATAATAGAAAATAAGAATGGCTAAACCATAGAAAAGTCTGGCGAGAACAATGGTGGACTGCATCTCTCTGGAGGTTTTCAAACAGGGGCCGGATGACCATCTTTTGGGGCGGGTTTCCCCAGGTGTTTATGTCAAAAGGATGGGGAGCTCTGCTACAGATATAACTTTTATGAGTGGGATGTATGATTTCTTCAGGCCTCATGGTCATTTACATGTAGTTGTTGTTTTAGCTCATCTCCCAGAGTTACTATTGTGAGATGGGAAGCCATATCAAATAAATAAATAGTTTTATGATTCTGATGCTACAATAATAATAATAAAAACCACAATACATGTTGTTTTGGTTTCATTTTGCCAATGATGAAGAATCTTGAAAATGAAAACTCCATTGTAATGATTTTACTGCAAGCAGCAGAGTTTAAGCTTTGAGAAGTCTTGAACGCCTTGACAATTAGCAATTAACATCTTTTCATCTCTTTCATTTTCAGTCTGCTCATTTTCATCTTTAAGTTTAGCTATGGTTGTTTTTAAAAGAACAGCCTGAATGCTCAAGCAGTTTTTGTTTACTTTTCCATTTCCGGAATTGTTAGAACTTCTGTTGTCTGCTGACCTTGGTTGCTTGATCTCAACATAATGCATCAAACAGTTTTTTTCCCATGAAGAAAATCCAAGCACATGTCTTATTAAAGGGCATAAGGCAAGAAATACCAGCCAGGTAAGCAGAACAGCAATACATTTTGTTAGCGAGCTGCAAGAAACCTTGTGTTAGACACAGATAAAGGCAGATGTTGGGAATCTTGGCGGCTTTCAGAGGTCTGTATCCTTTTACTGCCAGGGATGGTTTTCTCCAAGCAGAGCAGGATGTTCTTTTCTATAATAGCCAGGCCAGATGTTAAACAATTCACTGCTAAACCATGGATAAGTGAGAAGGGGGAGCAGCTGACTTCTGTTAAGATGAACACCAAGAGAATAAGCCAGAAAGTATGCAAGATCTCCGGGGCCTCTTCTTCATAAGCCCCTGTTTGGCGACAAGATCACAGCATTGGGACTGGAAGTTCCTCATCACATGCCATTTCTGCTCCTATCCCTATTTGAACTGATTTAAAATATAGCTCTCTTGACTACATATGTGTTCCTTCCCTCTCTTCTTCCCTCCCTCATACAGAATTGCTGGCTTTATTGTGCCGTTTACAACTGTGTTGCCCTTGTTTTTTGAATCCATGGAACTGTGTTTAAAGCATGATTTAGCAATTTGCTTGCTTAACCACAGAAAACAATGTAATTTTGAATAGTGACCAGTAGCTCAGGTCAGAGAGTACGCAGCTTGCAATTCCAGAGCCACATATTGCCTGAAATGTTTTACGCCCTCTGTTGTGCCTTTTCAGATGGCACAGTTTCAATAGTGTGATTGCCAAAAAATAGCAGAAAACCTTTCAACCATTTTGAGACAGGAAGCATATAAAATAGTTAGCTTAATGTACCTGTGTTTCCCCAAAAATAAGACCTGGTCTTATTTTTGGCTCTGAATTAAGCACTAGGGGAATGACCTATTTCTTTTGAGTGCTGCCTTAGCAAGGCGGGGGAGAGGGGGGAGTTGCCCCATGTGCCTTGCACCAGCTTACCTCAAGGCCCCCGTAGCCAGGCCATCCATGCCCTGAAACCTGCCTCACTTTGTGGCTGCAGCACTGGCACGTTGCTCAGCCTCCTGCTCCATTGCAGCCCTGAGCAAGCAGAAGAAATGGCCATGTGGGGTCTTGCTGGATGGGGATGTTGGAGTCACTGCCGCAAGATGAGGCAGTTGTCAGGGCATGGATGGCCTGGTTGCGGGGGCCCTGAGGTAAGCCGGTACAAGGCGCAGGGGGAAGCTCCTCCCTTCCCCCTGGCCTTGTGTCCGCAGCACTGGCATGTTGCTCAGCCTCATGCTCCAGTGCCATGCCGGTGCCAGAAGAAGTGGGCCAGCAGTCAAATGGGCTCCTGCTGCACATGGCTGCTGGTGCCGCCACCATGGGGCATGGATGGCCTGGTTGCGGGCGTCCTGAGGTAAGTTGGTGTGTGCGTAGGGCAGTTCCACACACCCTCTCACCTCACCTCACCTTGTATCAGTGGCACTGCAAGCAACCAGACAGAATGGGTGGGCAGCTGGCTGTGCGGGCACTTAAGTAGGTCTTATTTTGGGGATAGGGGTTATATTGGGCACACACACAGAAAACATGCTAGGACTTATTTTCAGGATAGGTCTTATTTTCAGGGAAACATGGTAGTTTCAAAGCACCAAATCTGCCACCTCTCAAATCATGAATTATCCCAGTTTCACCAATGTGTGTGATATAGCCCCTTGCCTTTTTCCATTCTAAACCCACCATTCGTGGCCTCAAAACCTTTGCACATCTCTGACTTATATCTAAAGAGCTATAAGCAGAATCAAGTTAGCCACTACATAATTTGTGAAATCAAGTAAAAGACGCACAGAGGTATATTCAGTAGTTCCTGAAGTCCTACCCATACTTCTGGGTACATAAATGTTGGTCAAGTTCTTACATGAGTAGAATATTTTATCGGAAGATACATGAGAGTTTCTCATAGAAAAGTAATGTAGGATTTACAACTCTTAATGTGTTTTCATTCTTGTTTTTCTTTTTGATTGAAGTGAAACTTCTAAATAATAGAATTGAGATTTTGGGTTCTTGCTCATTCCTTCAGTCTTTTGAGTCAACAGAAAAATATGTCAAAATACAGGGCACTGCCCTTACAGGGATTCTATTCAGCCTCAATGGAAAAACAGTGAATGGTGTTCTCCTTACAGTTTCAATGTGAGACAAAGGCATTGATTGAAGGATTCTTGCTTCATCCCACACCCCTTTTCTGTTCTAGAGACCTGTTGGCTGGGCTATTCTTAGATGGGGCTTTAGCACTGAGTAAGCATCAGACTCTCGGACCTCACCCTGTGCCCCTCTACTGTGTACTCTTTACAAAAAGGTTAGCAAGGCATCATTGCACTGTGAGTAGCAGATCATGAGAATTGGGGTCGGGGTTGGGTTTTAGAAATAGCACATAGTAACCTTACTGTGCTGCAGTACAACACTTTCTTGGTTGTACTGCAGCGCAGTGAGGTTACTATAAAAATAGGATGTCCCTACTCTATAGTGTAAATTATCTGGTAGTAGAGGTTCAGATATAGCCTCGGACACAGAAGTTCTGAGTCAGCCATGCTCTCAGCTCAACTTACCTACCTTGGTAAGTATATTGTAATTGAGAAAAAAGGGACGAAATTGCTCTCTGTATACTGCTTTGAGCTTCAGAAATAAAGGTGAAATATAACTCTAATGAACATTTTTTTCACCTTAAACATAATAGAGCTGCTTCTTCTTCTTCTTCTTCTTCTTCTTCTTCTTCTTCTTCTTCTT